>VWYK01035769.1:12822-60088 GCA_013399775.1 Semnornis frantzii
TGCCTCCCCGCTGCCTCCCCGCTGCCTCCCCGCTGCCTCCCCGCTGCCTCCCCGCTGCCTCCCCGCTGCCTCCCCGCTCTTCCATACGTTTTGCATCTCGCCTAGCCAGCCTAACGGAACAGAGTGTAACTGAGGCAGCCCATTCTGACTGTGTAGCTGGGGTAAGCCAACTGCTGAAGGCTTTGTGGCTGATGTCAGCCAGCAGAAGCGGGCACGGGAGGTGAGGAAGAGGGAATTTATTGATCGGGGTCTGTGCTGCTGCAGGGCAGCTCCTCCCAGCCGCTTCAGCCAGATAGCAGGCCTGACCCCAGGGTGACATTGCCATAGTTTCACTTCGTTAGTCCACATGTATAATTCAGTTTTGCTGCAGGTAGCTTGCAACGGCTTTTCAGGAGCAAGTTGGAAAGCAGAACAGCTCAGTGGTTACAGCATGAAGGCACAAAAACACATGCTAGAGCTAGGAATAGGAAAGGAGGAATTTAACTGTCCTGAAAATCTGCAAGCGTTTACTGACGTATTTTTAGCAGCTCAGATTTTTATACCCCATGCTGACAGGAAAAGAATTCTCAGCCTCACTGAGATGATTCATCCAGCTACTGGTATGGGTACAGAACGGCGGCTTGATAATCCATCAAGCAATCTCAGGGCTTGAGGCCATCACTAAAAAGCCATGTTTGTGTTGACCTACTATGTCCTGTGCTTGATTGTAGGGAAATACAGCTCAGACTCATCTAGGAATCACAAGGCAGATTCTTCTGTTTCATTCAGCCAGTGAAACTGTGGTCCCTCAGCTATGCCAACAGCAGCTCGTATTTTTGGCTCCTACATCATCTCCTCACAGTCCCTGGCATGGGAGGAGAGGTCTGGGTGCAGAAAAGAGCAGCAGTGGCAGGAGCTTTCTGACAGCACATACCTGGCAGGCAGCCCCTTGGGAATCTTTGCCAGCTGGCGCAAGTGGAGCAGCCAGTATCCTGGATTCAGGGAAGCAAGGAATGTGCCTTCGTATATTGGCTTTATCAGAACTCATTATTAGCTCATGGGAGCTGTTTTTAAATGATTGTTTAAATACCATGACAAAAACCCTCAAAAAAAAAAAAAAAAAAAAAAAAACAAAAAAAGAAAATTTGGGTTGTGCGCNAAAAAAGATTAATTGGGATTGTTCCTGGTTTAGTGTCCTGGAAATACTTTATACCAAAGCATTTTTGGGTATTAATTCAGAACTATCCTGTCACAGGAACAAGTGACAGACAATACATTCTGCTGGACATTTCTGACATATGCCAGGTTACTCCATGGAGCATTTGGGCTTTTCCTTACATGGACGCTTTAAAGACGTGCTTTTAATTAGAACATTCCACTTAAAATCCTGCTACCTGAGGAGTTTCAAAGTGTTCTTGTGAGCTCAAAGTGTGAGGCTGCTACAGACTGAAATCCTCTTTTCAGAGCCATCCTTTCATTCAGAGGTTGCTCAGTTTGGGGGTGGTGAGCACAGAGAATGCACCTCTGAGACTCTCTGGACTAAATGTGCAGACTCACTGCCCAGCACTGGCTTCACTGTTGGGGGGAATTGTTCCAGGGAGCTGCTGCTGCTGCTCAATGAGCTGCCTGTGCCCATAAATCCTGCCTTTGCACATTAGACCGCTATTTAGAGTTGCAGTGTCATTAGACTATTTCTGAAGATGCTGGGCAGGGAAACTACTTGCCAAAATGGGCCACTCTCTAGGCAGGAAGGGGAAGAGAAGTGCAGACAGCACCAGAGAAGAAAAGGTGGACAGTACTGAGGCTTCAGGGGTCTGCTCCTCAGAGACTTTTCTCCCCTGCTCCCACTTCCAAAATGTGCACATAGATTCATAGAATGGTTTGGGTTGGAAGGAGCCATAGAGATCATCAGTTCCAACTGACCTGCTGTGGTCAGGGACACCTTCCAGCAGACCGGGTCGCTCAAGGCCCTATCCAATCTGGCTGTGAACACCTCCAGAGAGGAGGTGTTCACGATGTCAAAGGATTTGTTAAGGGTCTGTATGTGAAAAATGTTGTCAGAGCTTTCTCTCCATGGGTTAGGAAGAATTAAGGTTTAGTTCTTTTTCTCTAGTTCTTCCTCTTAAGTTTAATTGTTGGACTTGATAATCTTAAAGGTCCTTTACCAAAATGATTCCACGATTCTGAGTCCATGGATAAATGGTTAAAACACCATTGCCAAGACCTCTGCTAGTGCCATTTACCCAAAACTCCAATCAGCCTTCAAAAATTACTAGTAATTAAGTAGCTGATATTGCTGGACAAGAATAATGATAAGCTGGGAGCACCAGAGGTGATGTCACCTGGCATTTTTTAAGTGTGTGTCTTATTTTTTTCCCCCCTTAGCTCTGTGGCAGAACACATCCAAAGAGAACTCAGTCCCATCATGTACTCTAATTAACCAACCAACCGAACAAAAAACACCTAAATTGCAATTCAAATTGGACATAGAGACAATAATAATAAACCTCCCAAAATCACTACCAACCCGCCCCGGCTACCAAATTCCTCTATGTAAAGCTGTTGGCATTTCCAGCATCGAAACCAAAAGTGAGAGACAGATACACAGATGGTCCTTATTCAGCCAAAACTGTAGGCAGGAAGCAAATCTGAATGCTAAGAAATAAAGTCAGTGGGTTTGAGTCACTCTCTGTGTAAGATTTCCTGCCTCCACTGAGTTTACCTTCAGTAACTGCAAGTTCACACAGAGTTGTAAGTTAAGGTAACACATTGGAGTTGACCGGCTTGATTTGCTTCTCTGCAGGAGAAAGAACATCACATGAAACTACTTTGGGGTACACAAACCAGTTGTCAGTTTGGCTCAGGCTGCCCAGGGAGTTTGTGGATGCCCCCTCCCTGAAGGGGCCAAGGCCATGTTGGATGAAGCCTTGAGCAACCTGCTGTAGTGTCCCTGCCCATGGCAGGAGGGTTGGAACTTTAAGATCGCTTCCAGCCCAAACTGTTCTATGAGTTTCTAAGTACAGCCACGATGTGAACATGGCCTCACAAACTGGGAGAATTTTGGTTTTGTTTTCTGCATTTCCTAGTTCAGAACAAAAAAGTAGAAACTTTGCCACTGCCTGTGAAATAAACATCAGAGAGAAACAAAGTGATCTTAGCCAAACAGGTTTCTTTGTGCTAATTAAAGCTTTTTCCTGATGTGATCCTTTTGCTAGGGCACCTGGAGTTTGAATTTCCAGATAATAACCTACTTCTTCCCAAGGAACAATGCCACACCTGTCATACAGCTCCAGACTGAAATCCAAGAGCAGGGCAGGGTGTCTGGGCTGATGAAAGTGGTTAACCAGAAAGTTTGGACATCTGCTGCGCTGCTGCAGGCTTCATCTGAGTCTGAATCCGCCTGGGGTGACTGAATCAAATACTTTAAAAATGCAAAGATTTTCTCAAAGCTTTTCTGCCTCTTCCAAACACTGGCTGGGGTAATGAAAGATACTGTCCCTGCCTACTGACCTTGCCTTAAAAACCTCAAATGAAGACAATCCTAATATTTTCCTTCATCTGGGCTCCATCAAAAGCTATGTGGAGAGCAGGCTGAAAGAGGTGACTGTGCCCCTCTGCTCTGGTGAGACCTCAACACAGGAAGGACATGGACCTGCTGGAGAGGGTCCAGAGGAGAGCTAAGAAGGAGCAATAGACAGAAACTGGAACCAAGGAGGTTCCATCTGAAAATTCTTTGGTGTGAGGGTGCCCGATCCATGGAGCAGGCTACCTAGAGAGGTTGTGTAGTCTTCTTCTCTGGAGAGCTTCCAAAGCTACCTGGTCATTATGATCCTGGGCAAGCTGCTGTGGGTGCCCCTGGTTTATCAGGGGGGGTTGGACTGAGTGATCTCCAGAAGTCCCTTCCAAACCCTACCATTCTGTGATGATCTGTGACGTTGAGACCCACATACCATTTCTGGGGGCAGGTAGCACTTGTGCAGCGTTGCTATGGGAGTGTGGTGTTATCCTGACCATACCCTCATTGAGTGCCTGCTGAGTGACTCTGCTCTGCACCAGCATAAAAACCTGCCCTATTTTTAGCTCCTCAGCTCACATTTCAGTGACTGCCAAGTAACTCTGTGTATCAACAGACCCCAATGGAGAGCGAAGCACATCAACGTAGCAGGGACGTCACTGGTGCGTGCGGTTTGTGGCAGCTTATATCATTAAATAGCTCACTGTGATGGATTAAATTGATTTAAATAGCATTCCAATGGGTTTGTCTCTCCTGGGCAGCCAGCCAGCAGCCCCCAGCCTAGAAGGGAGCCTCAGCAGCAGGCAGAGGAGCTCAGGGCTAATGGCCAAGCATAGGATGGTCTAAACCCCAACAGGATGGGAAAAGGAAGGCTGTCACCCACACCACATGTGTGTGTTGCACAAAAGACCGCAACTTTTAGGTTTGTGGATAGGCTGGATGGAGAAATTGGGGCTGAGCCTCTCTCTGGTGCCCAGCCACAGCCCTTTGCCCTTCTGAGATAGTGGTTGGTCTTGGACATGACCTCCTGAATCTATCAGCAGAAGGAGTGCAGGTGCCACGGGGAAGGGGATGATGGGGAGTGGCCGTAGTCTCAACCCTTAGAATTTTAGGACTTCTATGCTTTGGGGCTACAGAGGTCATGGGTACCCACTGAGTGGTGCTGCTTCCAGTCATCATGGGGTTGAGTTCACAGAATCCTTTTGACAGACTTGTGCTGATTCATGGAATCACAGAATTGTTTTGGTTGGTTGGTTAAGATCATGAAGCTCAACTGTTAACCCAGCCCTGCCACGTCACCACTAAACCATGTTCCTCAGCAGCACATCTACACATCTTTGAAACCCCTCCAGGGATGGGGAATCAACCACTGTCCTCGGCAGCCTGAGCCAGGTCTGGACAACCCCTTCCATGAAGAAATTGTTTCTGTTGTTCAACCTCAGCATCCCCTGGCACAACCTAAAGCTATTTCTTCTCATCCTATCACTCGTTACTTTGCAGAAGACACCCAAAATTGCCTGGCTCCAACCATCTTTCAGGAAATAGTAGAGAGCAAGAAGATCTCCCTCCTCATCTTTAAAATTCTGTTCTTTCTCCCTCCCAGGTCTCATTTCTTTCCCTGGAAGTTCTTGAGATAACTCAGCTGGTGAACACACCTCCCAAGCAACCAGAGAGGAGGGATTTTCAGGGAACTGTGCTCTATGTGGTATGAGTCCTACCAGAGTTTGAGGCAATGCGATACTCCAGATGCCCTCAGCTGAGGAGATTGCAAAGCCTGTTTCTATTTGTATATTCCAGAATAGCACCGTGAACCATACATTAGGTGACATGCAACAGCTATTTACAGCAGCCCAAAGAATAGCCTGTGACAGATACCAGCTAGGACTTATTTTAAGCCCATCTTCATTTGGATATTTGGCTGTCAGGAAGGAATTGCAAGACAGGGCACTGTAAACAGAGCCCTCAGAGAGACACCATCGTGGCAAAGTTTTCTGCCTCTGGTTTGGATCTAGGAGTAGGTATTTGTTTGTCAGGCAAGGGAATGTGGTGCAGAAGAGTCAATGAAAGTCAGCAAGGCACTTGGCCGGGCTACAGCACCATGTCGATGTCCTCCCCGGGACCAGGTCACACATATCAGTGATCAAACAACCATTCTGTGGGTGGAGGCTCTAAAATCCATACCAGAGAGGACATTAAAAGTAACTAAATTTATGTCTGTTCTTTCTTTAGTGCCTTACGCTGGCCTGGGGAACGGACAGAAATGCAGCTGAAAGATATGCTTTCAGATCAGGCTGCACAGAATTCCAGACATGTTATTCTTCCTACTTTTTATTTCTCCTTTTTTCCCCTTCTGATTTTTCACATCTTCTTCTTCCTTCCCTGTGTATTTTACCCACCACACTGGCACAGGCAGGCTTCATATCCCACCTTATGTTCCAACTGGTCACAGGCAACGAAGAAATTGAGACTCATCTTTTGAGTATCATTTGTCTTTAGATAGCTCCTCTGAGGGGAATTGTCACTCTCCAGTGCCAATTGTTTCAAGTTGAGCAGACAACCAACTGGCTTGTTCTGAACTCTCACCTGAACACACCACTGCCAGACTGAGGGCTGGAAATGTCAATCAAGGTCTGCTTTTGGTGAGCATATCTGTATTGGAGATTGGATCCAGATAATAGAATCACAGATTGGTTTGGGTGGAAGAGACCTTAAAGACTTAGTTGCAACCCACCTGCCATGGGCAGGGGCACATCCTACTAGAGCAGTTGCTCAGAGACCCAAACAACCTGACCTGGAATTGTTCCAGGTCTGAGGTATCCATGGCCTCTCTGGGCAGCCCGGCCTAGTGTCTCACCACTCTTGGTGTAAAGCATTTCTTTCTTCTCTCCAGTCTAAATCTCTCTCTTTTAGTTTAAAACCATCACCCCTTGTCCTGTCACCACACTCCCCAATAAAAACTCCCTCCCCATCTTTCTAATTTGCTCTCGAAGTATTGAAAGGCCACCAGAAGGTCTCTCCAGAACCTTCCCTTTCCCAGACTGAACAACTCCAACTCTCTTAGCGTCTCCCTCCATCCTCCCTTCCAGTCAGTGGTCATACAGCTGGTCTCTGGGTACTCCAACATATGTCCCATTTGACACCTGGCTACTCGGACCCTCTGCTGGTAGAAACTCATTCTGTAATTCCACAGACCAGAGCATTGGTTTAGGGCCCAGGCGTGTTCAATAAAAAGACCTAAGAAGTCCATACACAGGGACACAGACTCTGACTTCACTTTTCCATTGGGTGGCCCAATGACTATGTTGGCTTCAGTGATGTGAAAAATGGTGAAAAACCAGAGGAAATGGGGTGATGCTCTTCCTCAGTGCTCACCATGCCATGATGTTCAACACTCTCCATGCAGAGCTGGTTTTGTCCCTTGGCTCAAGGACACCTGAGGTGAATCCCTTGGTTATTGCTCTGTCATTAGCACTGTGATGCAATTCCCAGCCCATCAGCAGCTGCCAGCTCCGTGTCACTCCGCACACTGCCAGGAATCGCAAACGTGCCGGGCTGAGGCCTCTCAACAGCTTCTGGGGCAAGAGTCCTTCCTGCCTTCAAATATTGAATTTCTCTGCCATGTGTTTGCTGCCTCATTAAAAGAAGGAGCAGAGACATCACAGTAGGGCTGCGAATTTGGGAATGTGATGTTCACAGCATGTTACATTGCTGAATTTTATGCAGTTTTGATCTTGGAATGAAAAGCATTCCCAAACGTTAAGTTTAAAAAAAAATCCATGAACATTACTCAAATTATCAAAATCCATGAATGTAAGCAAAGTACCAAGATTATCATAGAATGATGGAATGGTTTGGGTTGGAAGGGACCATAGAGATCATCTAGCTCCAAACCCCTGACATGACCTCGGACACCACCTACTAGATCAAGTTTATACTCATGTTTGCATTGGTCAGCCAGTTCCTTCTGCTTTCCTCCTCAAATGCTCCCCTCAGCCAGCAGTGTGCTCAGATAGCCAAGGACAACAGCATCCTGGCCTGGATCAGGAACAGTATGACCAGCAGGACCAGGGCAGTGACCTCGCCCCTGTCCTCAGTACTGGTGAGGCCACACCTCAAATTCTGGGTTGTTTTGGGCCTTTCACTCCAAGGACATTGAGAGCCTGGAGCGTGTCCAGAGAAGGTCTAGAGAACAGGTCTGGTGAGGAGCAGCTGAGGGAATTGAGGTGTTTAGTTTGGAGAAGAGCAGGATGAGGGGAAATCTTCTGGTTCTCCACAACTCCCTGGAAGGAAGCTGAAACGAGGTGAGGATTGGTGTCTTCTGGTAAGTAACAAGTGACAGAGCAAGAGGCAACGGCCTCAAGTTGTGCCGGGGGAAGCTGAACATTAGGAACAGTTTCTTCATGGAAAGAGTTGTCCACACCTGGCACAGGCTGCCCAGGGCAGTGGTTGAGTCCCCATCCCTGGAGTTGTTTCAAAGAGGCAGAGATGTGGTCCTGTAGGCCGTGTGTTTTTGGTGGACTTGCCAGCCTTAGGTTAACGGTTGGAGTGGATGTTCTTGGTGCGACTCGCACTCCTAAGCCCCGCCGGGCCCCCTCCGACTGTAACCTCCCCCAAGGCAAAAGGGCAGGAGAGGGCACTGGCCTCTGGCCACACATAACCCCGAGCCGGATGTGACATCACCCGCGAACACGCCCACACACCCCCAGTCCCGTCCTCGGGTATGCTTCCCGCGCCTGCGCTGTGGATGTCGCCTAAAGTCTCGCGATATTTCCCCCCCCAACCCCCTCCGCGCTGCGCTCGACCGCGGCCCGACGGGATCTTTCGAGAAGTCCCCCCCGCCCCGAGGAGGCAGCGCCCGCCGCGCCGCGCATTTAAACGGCCCGAGCGCCGCTCCTCAGGCGTCTCAGCTCGCTATCGTCTCGTAGCCATGTCGGTAGTGGGCATCGATTTGGGTTTCCAGAGCTGTTATGTGGCCGTGGCCCGTGCCGGCGGCATCGAGACCATCGCGAACGAATACAGCGACCGCAGCACGCCGTGAGTGAAGCGCGGGGTGGGCCGGGCCGGGCCGTGATGCCTCCCCGCCGGGCTAGGCAGCAGGAAGGGGGCCGGTAGCCTCCCCCTGGAGAGGATGGAGCCTGCCGGGCCCGGTCCTGCTCACCCGGTGTGGTGAGGAGGGCAGCGAGCTGGGGACGGGGATTGCGCTGCGATTCCCACTGCGTCGGGTCGGGAGAAAGGGGCTTGAAAGAAAGACCCGCGATCCAGTGGTGAATGTGGAGCGGCCGGGTGACCCTCTGTGCTCCTCTGCTTTCAGTGCAGCGTGACCAGCTTGTTCTCCCCGAGCCAGAGCTGGGCTAATTAAAAGGATAGAGTCTGTGAATGTAAGAAACAGCCGCCGTATCGTCGAGTGGTGAAAGTAACAAAGCCTAATTTCCTCCGAATCTCCACACCGTACCCGTTCGTTCCCCTGCTGCTCGGGCCCAGTTTGCCCTAGCGCACCCGGAGCGCGGAGGTGAAGGCTGAGCTGGACTCGGCTTAGCTCTCTGCGAGCTCGTTGGATAAAACCTTAGCAAAGCTGCTTAGCAGCCTTCCCTTTTCTCCTTCATTCCTTTGTTTAGCAAAGGGTTTCACAAAATTTGCACCTAGTTTTGAGTATTTCAGTATGTTGAACACTAAGTGAGAGTCTTTTAAACTCTGCCTTGAAATTCCCCAGCAGATTGACAAGTTAGAGGGATGGGGATTTGGAATGTCAATAGGCAGTAAGGTGCATGATGCCCCCTTTCCTGTGCTGGTTATTTTGGGCCTGAAGTACGTTACACTTTACAATGTATACTGTGTATTCTATCTCTACCTACATAAATAATTCCCCACACGTTTATCCAAAAGCATGTCCATTGGCTAGTTTTCAGAAGAAACTTGGTAAGAAGAAGAGAGATAGAACACTAAGATAAAGAGAACTTTTCTAAGGATGAATTGTAAAATAAAGATGGAAAGAAACTTCCAGTGTATCAGTACTGGAGAGGAGCTCTTTGGGAATCTGCGTTAAAAATGTTTCTGCCTGTCCCTGTAGTGTACAGCTTTATTTTAAGAAGATACTAAAGCAAATAGCTGTCTTAGACAATTCTATCATCTCAGTTGTGGGGTTTTTTTACACATCTGTTTGAAAAGACCAGAGGCATAAAGTGACCTTGCTTCTAATTAGACAATACTTCAGCCTGTTCATGTCTCAAAGCAATCAATCGATGGAGAAAGAAATCTTTAATTGGGCGCCTGTGGTAAGACTAATCAAGAATATGGAAGTTTAAAGTTTAGGTATGCTAGGGAAATATTTCATTTCATGCTAAGTATTTCACTGCAGTCTTCTAATAGCTCTAAGAATATGGCCATCAAGGGGTTGAAGCTCTTCTTGTATTTATTTGAGATAGGGACACAAATCTCATTCACTGAAGGAGATGAGCTTTGTAAGATATGAGCTGCAACAAATCTTCCAAGAAAAAATTCAGTTATGAAAAAAATGAAATTAAATTGGTAAAGAATTAGCGTAATGAAAGTGCAAGACTTAATGTCTCAATCTTGTTCTGAAAGAACACAGAGAACCACTCTATAAACAATTTTATCAATTAAAAGATGTTCTCAGTGACTTCTCAGTGGTGAACTTGAAAACAAAGCCTTCACAAAGTGCTTAGTATCTTTGCAGAGCGAGCTCTGTGGGGGAGTGCTGTGAGGTGTTGTGACATGTTTCCTTGAGGATCCAGCCATTGTCAGGGTTAAACATTTTGTTTTGTGATGCCTTTGAAGTGCTAGGAAGGACTAGTAGATATGGGTTAACTGCAATCATTAGTATTAAACTATACAGAATACTTTATACATGGTTCAGTGGCATAGCTTTACCAAATCTGCTTTCAGTTTTGTACTTGAATTCTTCCAGAGTCCTCATTTTAAAAGTGTGTATCCAAAAGCAGTGCAAAGCATGTTTGTCTTTGAATATGATGGTCTTGAATTATAAAGATAGTGAAAAATGGGGGGGGGGCAGGGGGCAAGGCAAAGAAGGCTCATTATCCCTGTGAGGATGAAGGAACTTGGATTAAGTCAAGTAGCTGTAACTGATCTCATGAAGCTGGAGCTGATTTACAGTGTGAAGGAAACGTGAAGGGGACAGGGTGGCCTCCATGGATGTGATAGTGGGTGGGAGGGTGAAACAGAGCCTGCAGGTATGTTAAGGAAGCTAAAAGCTATGCTGAAGTTGCTTTGTTAGACTTCTTCTAAAAATGCTATGGTTAGTTCTTCAGTTTTCAGTAGTAGTTTATTAATGTAATTAGTGTTTAATGAGTTAACCCTGATTCCTGTGGGGAGCTGATTAAATGAGACTGGCTGAGAATTCCCCCTTACCTTTGTGTGGGGTCTGTGTGTGACTCCTTAAGACTCAGTTGGGAGCCGGGGTTAACTGGAAGGGTTGGGATGGGAAGGAGTGGAGCCAAGTAGAACCATTCTGTCTGTCCAGCTGCACTCCTTGGAGAAGCTTTTCTGTTTATAAAGCCAAGCAGTCACTGGTTTAAGAAGAGCATAGACACTTAGGGGTTTTATTCCACTGTGTCTTTTGATTACTGTGCCATCTCCTTCTGTCAAGACAACCCTCTACCTTGAAATGTTAGTTTGGCAGGTTTAAAGAGGTGTATAATTGAAGTCAGTTAATTTGTGGTGAAAGAGGGCTGATGGCCTGTGAATTTAGGAGTGAAGTAGCTGTGTGTTTATTTGAGCCAGGTAAAAAACACCAATTCAAGTCTTAATTCCTGTCTGGAGAGCAGAGTAAATTAATAACCAGGCTTCCTGCTCAGGGCTCATTAGTGTTTTGGCTGTGTGCTCTGCAGTTCCTGTTCCCTTAGTACATGCTTTGGGGTCTGCATAGTGCAGAACTTGATCACTTTTTGTTAACTAATCCCTTGCAGTTGTTTCAGATAACAGAATGTGAGTTCTGTTGCAGCATCTGCTTTAGGATGGGCCTTACTTAATCTGATACTAATAAATTGGAAAAAAATACAAAGCCAGCACAATTATATCACTGAAATCTTCATCTCTGGTCCTGGTGGCTCCTGTTTAGAAGACTCATTCTCACCCTCAGGCTGATCTGGGATTTGCCTCTTGTGGCAGCCTATGGCATAACCCTGCTATAAAGCAGATTCTTGACCTGCTGTGCAGAGAGCGGATTGTTTATGCTGTTAGTAAGTTGTGTGTGTGTAGTAAAGATTTGCTTGATTAATGGCAGATTTCTTTCCTCAGTAAGTTTACCTCAGTGGTATGAGGAACTTGAATGAGGGGGCTGGATTTAGTATTGAGTCAGAATGAGCTTCGTTGAAAGGGACCTTTAAAGACCTACTTCCAGCCCTGCTGCCACAGGCAGGGACACCTTCCACTAGACCAGGTTGCTCAGGGGACCATCCAGCCTGACCTTGGGCAGTTCCAGGCTTGGAGCCTCCACAACTATACTGGGCAATCTGTTCCAGTGTCTCACCTCCCTCATGGGGAAGAATTTCCTCCTAATGTCAGATCTAAATCCAGCTTCTTCCAGTTTGAAGCCATCACCCCTCCTCCCATCTCTACATCTCTTTGCGAACGTTCAGCATTTTCAAGACTCATACAGTTTGTTAGATATGGAAATCAAGAGGCTTCATAGAGGAGGAATTGAAGGAAGGAGGATTGATTTTTATTTTTTCTCGGTCTCAGAACTGTGACCTGTCAAAATAGTTTGGAGTGAAGTGTGATGTTTATTTCTAATCCACAGTGATGAAACTCAAGCATCAGCCTTTCTCTGCAAGGCTTTTGCTTTCTCTTGAAGGGCTTGCTTTAACCCTGGGAAGCTTAGTTAGCATTTGATACAGACCTGTAGGAAGGATTTTTTTTTCATATCTGATTTGCTTCATGTTTTTTTTTTTTAATCCGGACAGTTGAATACTTCCTGTGGTGTTAGTGAACAACTTTATCTTTGAGTGGCTTAGATCCATGGGTTATTGCTGAGATAAGGTGCCTGCCTAACTAGTTGCTACTTGGATGTAAAGCTTGAAGCGGGTTAGTGCTGTCCTGCAGTCAGGAGCTTTGCTGCTCTGGCTGAATTCAGAGTGCCTGGTTCTTTCCAGAATTCCCAGAGCATTCCATGCATGTGTTGCAGTGAGTGACGAACTTCCTTTATGGACCAAACACCATTTAAAACACCTGTAGTCCATGATTACCACCACAGAAAGATCTGCAGTGCAGTTCTACTGATGACTCACTAACTGCAAATCTTTCTTCTTCTAGATCATGTATAGCTTTTGGACCCAAGAACCGCTCCATTGGCGCTGCTGCTAAAAGCCAGGTGAGCTCTAGTTTGGGGAACAGCAGCTTCAGCAGAAATCAGATGAGCAGGATGTGGGTTTTACCTCTGAAGATGACACATATCACTGAGCTGCTGTCCTGGTTTCTCCATAAGTTTAAGGAACAGCTGAGCTTCATTCAGCTGTTCACCCTGTAATGGTGCTCTGCCATCTTGGGCAGAAATCTAAAGACTGACAGTTGCACACAGTGAAATGCACAAAACAGTCTTTGCCTCTTAAATTCTGATAACTGCTGATTTATTTATCTCTTTTTAGTTTGCAGATACAAATTCTAAAGCTAAGGAGTGGTGTTTCATCCTGGCTTAGCTTGTTCCAGTTCATGTATATTGTGATGGCATTTAATTATCTGGCTGCATTCTACAGAATTCCATTAAGTGCATAGTTTTAGCAGAAAGGGACATGCTTCAGTGTAAATATATCTCAGCTTTCTTGAATTACAACCTAATTAACTATCTTAGGCCTTCTGGCTCATACTCTGAGCTTCTATTGGTATAGGTAGTAAATACAATTTAAGGACCAGGAAGTGAGGGTGATTTGTCTTCATGCTATTTGGGTCTTGCTGTATGGTGTCTTGTGTTGCTGTGAAACCTCTGTGAACCATGGTTTTTCTTTTGAAGTCCTGTACAGGAAGTGACTATCAAACACTTGGATTTTCGTAGCCTAAAATACTTAGATGTGTGAAGATGCCTTATCTAGAACTCAAAAATTACTGGATTGCAGCTGTGTTGTTCAAGAACAGAAGAATCTGTGCTAGAACTAAATAGACACTCTTGTTTTTCTGAAGTTGAGTGTCTGCTTAGTTTAAAGGAATTGATTGACACAGATCCAGTAGAGATGAGGTATGTCCTGCAGACAGTAAAGGTACAGCAAATCCAGCTCAGGTTACATAGGAAATAAACACTTGAAACTGAACCACAGGTAAATGTTCCATGGTACAGTGCTTGTCTGCTTTGTCAGTCACTGTGGGGTTTTGGTATGTGTCTTACTCTGATGGCAGTGAAGAATCCAGCTTTCCTTGTACCACCTGAAAACAAGCTAGAATGATTTTTCACTTTTCCACTTGCACTGTTGTCTGTTCTTAATGAAAGACTATATTTTCTCAGCTCAGTGTCATCTTGGGGCCTTCCTGACTTTCTAAAGCTTCCTGATAAGGGCCTTGCAGCTGACAGATTCTCACAGAACAGCTCATGTCATGAACCTAAACTGGAGTTGACATCAACCTGCTTGTTGTCTTTGTGAATTTGATGGCTGTGGTGGTAGAACACAGAGAAATGGAAAGAACACTTTGCTAATGTGTCCTACACACACTAAGAAAATTCAGCCCTAATTGAATCAATTTTTGGTAGACTCTTGGCTCAGTTTTCCAGCACACATTGTATTTCATATCTCATTCCTGTAGGTTATCTCAGCAGTTGGAGGGAAGTTGCCTCCTAGCAACTCTCTTGATATTATTAAGATACAAACAACAAAAGTACTCTCCTGTGAGAGTAGCATGAGAAGAAAACTCTTGTTTGAAATTCAGATGTTCCCCTGACATGCTGTATTAAAGATTTCTTTTCCTCTAGGTTATTTCAAATGCAAAGAATACAGTACAAAGTTTTAAAAGATTTCATGGTCGTGCATTCTCAGATCCCTTTGTTCAAGCTGAAAAAGCAAGCCTTGCCTATGAACTTGTCCAGCTGCCAACAGGCTCAACTGGCATCAAGGTGAGTCTGCTGTGTTTGGAAAAGAGCCAGGGGAGGAAACTGATAAAGTTCCCCTTTTATCTTTTTATTTGAATCTGCTCGTTGTAGTTTCTGCTCTCCTCTGAGTGGAAAGTCTTAAATTAGGATGAAAAAAAGGGATGCAGATGCTCTCTCCAGGTGTTACCTGAGACTGGTTCTAGTTGTAGAATTTCTCTGCCTTGCAAATCTGTTCCCAGCTAAATACAGTGCTTTTTTCTTTGCTCCATGCTGGATTTGGAAGGCAAGCTACTAGACCACTGTACTTACCTAGCTGTTCCATAGATGCTTCAAGGGTGAAAGGTATCAGCTTAGCACTTCAGGTAAAGTTGAGGGCTCCGAAGCTAGTGAGCATCTCATGCTTGGAGTATCTCTGAGGAGGAAAGTCTGAGAGACCTGAGATGGCTGAGCCTGGAGAAGAGCAGCCTGAGAGGGGATCTGCTCAATGCTTACCAAGAGCTAAAGGACCTGCAGGGAACAAGAGGATGGGGCCAGACTCTTGTCTGTGGTACCCAGTGACAGGACAAAGGACAGTGGGCACAAAGTAGAACCCAGGGGGTTCCACATGAAGATGAGAAGGTTGTTGGGTGTGGGAGTGCTGGAGCCCTGGAGCTGGATGTCCAGCAAGGTTGTGGAATCTCTGGAGATCTTCAAACCCACCTGGCCCCTTTAATTCTCTGCAAGGTGGCTGTGGGTGCCCCTGCTTTATCAGGGAGGTTGGACTGCATAGTCTCCAGAGATCCCTTTCAGCCATACTGGATTCCATGAAATGGTGAGAATTGTTTTTTTTCCTAACAGTATGAGTTTGCTATTTGAGACTTAGTGCTAACTAATTACTTACTCTGGACCAGTGGGGAGAGAGGCATTCCAGGTGTTGGCTAGCAGTCAGTGATTAAAAAAAAAATGCTTAAGGCAGAGCAGCTTTGGCTTTGTCAGTTCTTGAGTGGTGATGTGTTACCTCCTTTCAGCTGCTCTGCACATGTCAGGCTCAGAGAGGCCTCTCAAGCTGCCTTACTGAAACTTGATTTTAGTATATGTTCCTTATGTATTGGATGTGTGTGTTTTACTGTGGTGTAATGTTTGTGTACACAATTTTTATTTGAAGGCCATGTATATGGAAGAAGAAAGAAACTTTACTATTGAGCAGGTGACAGGAATGCTCCTTACCAAATTAAAAGAGACTGCTGAGAATGCTCTTAAGAAGCCTGTAGTTGACTGTGTTGTTTCTGTAAGTATGGGATAGTAAAGTTACTTGGTTGTCATAAAATGCAGTGACTACAGCATTAAATTGCCCTTTAAACTGGAATACTTAGCCCTTTTCTGTTTAAAACTGAATCTTACTCACACTTGTTAAATAAGGATAAAATGTCCTAATTTACTGCTAATTAGCAAATGTTATTTATGCTGCTACCTGCTTCTGGCTCTTTGCTTCTCCAATGAGTGGCTTGAGATAAAATGACAAGATTCACAAAGTAACTTTGTCTTTTATTTTTTCTTTTTGTGTGGTTTGCTTTGCTTTTTCTCTTGTGCCTGAAACACTAATAAATCTGAAGAGTATCTCAGCTGTGCTCTGTACTGACTCTGCACACAGTTGTAACTCTCTGCTAAACTTGTATCTTCTAAATGATAATGTCATCTTTTTGCAGGTTCCTTCCTTCTACACAGATGCAGAAAGGAGATCTGTCATGGATGCTACACAGATTGCTGGTCTCAACTGTCTGAGACTAATAAATGAAACAACTGCAGGTAACATTTTCCTTTCTCCCTCACTTTAATATTAAGTTGATTAGATAAAAGGGCTTTTAATCTGTCACTGAGCCATGCCCTCTGGTTTTGTTAAAATAGATCAGTTGGTGGTCTGGTAGTTTTTATTGCTTTATAGAGTCATGAAGATATTTCTTGAATATCTGTTTTAATGCAGCTGCCAAGAGGGCATAATTCTCTTTAATGTCTTTCCATGCTCTTTTAGCATTGGGCATTTTAATTTAACAAGAGATAATTTTGTGTGGCTTTAGAAGTGAGCTGAAGTGCTAATGCTATTTGCTGCTGTACTGCTTTTGTCTTAAGGAACTGCACAAGGGAATGTGCTAACTGTACTTCTTGACTCTTCTTCCCTTGTAGTTGCCCTTGCCTATGGAATCTATAAACAGGACCTGCCTGCCTTGGAGGAGAAGCCACGGAATGTTGTTTTTGTGGATATGGGGCATTCTGCATATCAAGTTTCTGTTTGTGCATTCAACAAAGGCAAACTGAAAGTAAACAATGTGTTTCATGTAGAGCTTAATTGTGGATAGAAGTACTCCTCAGTGCAGAAATGGGCTGTGATGGACAGGCTTGTCTGGATTCACCTGGGAGGCCCCAGACAGCTCAATTTATCTTCAGATTACACTTTGAGTTTGAAATAGGGTAGGAACTGGAGAGCTCGAATGATGTCTGTAGGACTAAATGAGCTTTAAACAGCAGACTTTGTCAAAGAGTGAGCAACCTGCAGTAAATTATCTGTGCAGAGATTCTCATATCTGACTAGATGCTGCTTACAAAAAAATACTCAGCCTTGCATTCTAGTCTTGAAACAGGAATTCCTAGAGTGAGGCAAGTGACCCACATTGAACACTCACTATGGTGCTCATGGAAGAGTAAAAACTGTGTAAAAGTTGTGTGTGGAAGCCAAGCAATTTACAGTGTACTCTGAGTGTAGGTAGCAAGAGTTATGAAATGAGTTCTGTATCTCAATTTCCTCTTGAAATGCAACTAACTTCATCTCTCAGATTTGTCTTTTAAACTTGGAAACCATGGGAGTGTCAAAGATGCTTTTAAGTATAAAACAGATGGACAGCAATGCAGTTAAAATGCTGTGGAGACCAACCCCAGTCTGAAAGTATTGAGGACTATGTCAGACCTCACTGATTACTGTTGCTAAAAAACAGTGAGCATAATACATTTGCAGAGCAGAATCAGCTGAGATGGCTGGCCTACAGATGTTTTCTGTAGAGGATTCCCTCATCAAAAGTGAGCACCTGTTTGCAAGAGTTAACACCACTTATTCTCTTCAGGTTTTATTTTTAGCTTGCTATGAGCATGTTCCACCCTTATGAGGCATCAAATATTAAACTGGGATGTGATTCAAATGGACAGTAGCTAAGCAGAGCTTGGAAAGTCTGCTTACAGCACAAGTTACTGAACAGATTGTATTGCTAAGCCTTGTGTTGTCTTCATGAACCTCCTTTAAAAGCTGTCACCTCATTACAGGAGGGCTGGGTGTCCAAGGCTGCTCTTTAGCATTGAGCTGACAGATGGTTTTCTTGTCCTTGTGCTGCAATTCTTGAGAGTTGCTGTTCATAGAGGCCTAATGTTTGTGGAGCTGCTAGAATTTCAGTGGTAATGATGGCTGTTTCCCCAACAGCATTTTGAATGTATCAGCTCCAGAAGGCTTTGGTTTGATCATGGTTTAGGCTAGGTAGCCTTTAAGAGTCATCTTGGGATGTGTACAACTATTACTGCAGTTGCCATCCATAGACTGTAAAATTTTAGTGATCCAATTGCTGCTTGATTACACTGAAATATCAGGGAACTATATAATAGGTGTATAAAGAGTATGGCCAGCAGGTGAAGGGATGTTCTCCTCCTCTACTCTATCCTAGGAAGAGAGGCCACAGCTGCAATACTGAGTCCAGTTCTGGGCTCTCCAGGTCAAGAGAGACAGGAAACTACTGGAGCAAATCCAGTGGTGGGTACAAACATGCTGAGAGGCCTGGAGCATCTCCGCAAGAAGGCTAAGACTTGAGGCTGCTGAGCCTGGAGGGAATAGCAGCCTGAGAGGGGATCTTATCAATGCTTAACAAGAGCTAAAGGGTGGGGGCAAGAGGATGGGACCAGACTCTTGTCAGTTGCGCCCAGGGACAGGACATGGGATCACAAACTGGAACTCAGGAGGTTCCATTTGAATGAGGAGAAACTTGTTGGTGTGAGGGTACTGGAGCCCTGAAGCAGGCTGCCTAGAAAGATTGTGGAGTCTCCTCTGGAGAGCTTCCAAACCCACCTGACAATTGTGGTCCTGTGCAAGGTAATGCAGATGCCTCTGCATTAGCAGGGGGGTTGGACTTGATCTCCATGCAGGAGTAAGAATAGCTTAACTGTTGCTAGCAGTGTCTATGAAATGCGAAGGACGAGTGTGGGACAGCTTTACTCTTAGGGACAGGTTAGATTTAAGGACAAAGGTGATGAAAATAAATTCATCTCTGGCAGTGATGGGGTAAAGAACTCGTCTGCATTTTTCCGTTGTGGTTGCACCAGTAAAACACCTCTTCTGCAGCAGTGTGGCGATAATTCATTTGATTTAAGGTTGGGCTGTACTTGAAACAATCTTCAACAATAACTGCTGATAGGCTTCACTGAAATGATAACAAATTGTGCTGGTACTGAGGAGTTTCCTTTTTTAAAGGTTCTTGCTACAGCCTTTGATACCACACTTGGAGGCAGGAAGTTTGATGAGATGTTAGTTGAGTACTTCTGTGAAGAATTTGGGAAGAAATACAAACTAGACATCAAGTCCAAGATCCGTGCCTTGTTGAGACTGTACCAGGAGTGTGAGAAACTGAAGAAGCTGATGAGTGCTAATGCCTCTGATCTCCCCATGAACATAGAGTGCTTCATGAATGACATTGATGTCTCTGGAACCATGAACAGGTACACATACTTGCAGAGATAGGCTTTAGAATGTCCTTCAGCAAACAACAACTGAGCCTAAAAAAAAAAATGTTCTTATGACTGATAGGAGAAGGGTATTGCAAAAACATGAGCAGGGTTGCTGCTCAAAATAATAATATTTAGAGACTGGTCAGTGGCCTTGAGTCAGAGGCCTACAAATATTGGAAGCATGCCTAGATTCCTGCAACCACACTGTCCTGAGAAGAGCTTGTTGGTGCTGGTGGGTGAAAAGTCAGATGTGAGCTGGCGCTACCCAGCTGAGTCCTGGGCTGATTCCCAGTAATGCGGGCCACAGGTGGAGGGAGGGGATTCTACCCACTCTGCTGAGTCCCCCACCTGCAGTGCTGGGGCCAGCTCTGGAGTCTATAGCACATCAGAGACATGAACCTGTTGGAGCAGGGCCAGAGGAGCTCACAGCAATGATGGGAGGGCTGGAAACCCTCTGCTGTGAGGTCAGGCTGAGAGAGTTTGGGATGTTCAGCCTAGGGAAGAGAAAGCTCCAGGGAGACCTTCCAGTATTTGAAGGGGACTCCAGGAGAGCTGGAGAGGGAATTCTGTTAGAGTGGCAGGATGAGAGGTAATGGCTTCACACTGGAAGAAGCTGGATTCAGATCTGACATTAGGAAGAAATTCTTGCCCATGACAGTGATGAGGCTCTGGAGCAGGTTGCCCAGAGAAGCTGTGGAGGGTCAGAGCCTGCCACTGTTCAGAATCGGGTTGGATGTGGCTTCAAGCAATCTGTTCTAGTAATTGGTGTCCCTGCCTATAGCAGGGAAGGTTGAGCTGGATGATCATTAAAGTCCTTTCTGACCCAAACCAGTTTATCTGGGGAATATACTGGGTAGGTTTAAACCTAGAATTGTGCAGAGGTAAGCCTCTGCAGTAGGCAGTTAAACAGGCATTCAGTCCATCTTGCTATCCTGTTGTGTTTACACTATTAATTTGCTCGTGGTGTAATCTGGCTTTATTGATGACTCCTTCCAACAGAAGCAAGTTCTTGGAGATGTGTGAAGGACTCCTTGCCAGAGTAGAACCACCCCTTCGAAGCGTGCTGGAGCAAGCCAGTAAGTGTAAATGTTGTGTTCTGCACAGAACAGATGTCTATGCTGCAACCTTCCTCTGGCTGTGGGAAGACCTTGGGCAGAGGGGTTTTAGCACATTAACAAATTCTTAGCTTATGAGAAGTTTTAAGAAGCCAAGAATTGAAATTCTAGTGGCTTAGATACTTTAAGAAGACTAAAGTAGTGCTTGGCATAGTAAAGCTTTTAGTTTGTCAATGTATATTCATTCAAAAATCAATGTCTGACTCATTTCTAGAGTTGAAGAAGGAGGATATTTATGCAGTGGAGATTGTTGGTGGCACCACAAGAATCCCTGCTGTGAAAGAGAAGATAAGTAAATTTTTTGGCAAGGAAGTCAGTACAACTTTGAATGCAGATGAGGCTGTTGCACGAGGCTGTGCACTGCAGGTAAAAAGTGCTGGTTTGTATCTGTGAGGAGTTTCACTGGAATACAGAAACATTTGAACATGTTCATTCTGTGATGCTCAGGAAGTATTTGAATAAGCTTTGGGAAAGGAGATGGAAAAATGCAAATAGCAGCTTCAAGCGATTCCTTTTGTGCTGTTTGTCTAAGTCAAATGAGTGAGTCAGTGTCACTTGCTGAAGTGAAATGTTGTCTGCTTCTGCTATGGCTGGAAGCTGGGGAGGCCAGTAAAGCTCCTATGATAATGTTTCCTTCTCCAGGCTCCTTTAGGTGCTTCGGTTAAACAGGAAAAAAATATGTAGTGCTACTTGTGATACAACAGTTTACTAATAAGGTGGATGGAAGTGAAAGCTAAAGTCCTTGCTGATGGAAATCTCTGTCCTGAGCTGGAATTGGTCACTATGGAACGGCTTAAGCAGCAGTAAATTGTTACTAGTGCTAGTATCTCCTGAGTGCGCCTTAATTTTGCTCTGTTCACCCTTTTTCACTCTTAAATATTTAACATGTACTTGCTGGCTCTGGAATCTGCTTGGAAAGTGTCTTGTGTCATGGTAATGCAATAGGCTTGGTTCTGTGCTGCTCTAAAGTGACTTTACTTGAGGCTTTCTGATCTCTTAATGTTGGCACTAAAAACAATTTGGTACCCAAACCACAGCAGGTCAAACTTGATGGCTTTTTAAAAGTGTATTTCCCTTTTCAGGGGGAGCAGATTGTGCCAGCTACCTGAAAAGGCAGGGTACCTGTAAGTTTCCAGGGCTTGTTATGCAGCTCCCAAGTCCAGCAGTGTTAGTGTCCCTTAACCTAAAGTAAATGTACATATTAAGCAGCATAAACAGCTACTTGATGAATTAAATGAAGTTCAAATGTTTGTAATATGGTTCTTGTGCTCTTCCAGTGTGCTATTTTGTCCCCTGCTTTCAAAGTGAGAGAGTTTTCCATCACAGATTTGATCCCCTATCCCATTTCTTTACGATGGAACTCACCAGCAGAGGAAGGGTTAAGGTAAAATAATTTTTCACTCTCTTCTTGCATGATTACATGAGCTCTCAGTTTTAAGCTATGAGTAAATAATGCTTCTAAAACAATGTCCACTGATCAGTCTGAGCTTTCCAGAATTAATGACAGTAGAAAAAGCCAGGGGTGGGTGATAACCATATAGGCAGTGGTAAGTTGTCAGCCTCAGGTTGCTCCAGGGGAGGTCTAGTATAGCCTGTTACTTTCCCAGAAGGGTCATGAAGCCCTGACCCAGTCCGCCCAGGGCAGTGGTGGAGTTCCCATCTCTGGAGGGGTTTCAAAGCTGTGGAGATGTGCTGCTGAGGGACTTGGTTTAGCAGCAGACTTGGTAGGGTTAGATTTAATGGGTGGACTTGATGGTCTTAAAGGTTTTGTCCAAACTGATCTGTCATCTCAAGTACTGTTCTTCTCTTACAGTGACTGTGAGGTCTTCCCCAAGAACCACCCTGCTCCATTTTCCAAGGTCCTCACATTCTACAGGAAGGAACCATTTACTCTTGAGGCATATTACAGCTCTCCCAAGGAGCTCCCTTACCCAGATCCTGCTATAGGTGAGACCATTCTGTAGCTTCAGGCTTCATATGTTTCAGGGCCTTATTGTCTTACAGTCTGGAAATGTTTCTGAAGTTCTGGATTTACAGTAAAAAGAGTGGAATGATGTGAAGTGTATGGACAAATAGGCTAATACAAAGCATCCTAATGAAAGGGCAGTAGTCAGTTGTGTAGTTGCTTACTGTGATCCAACTAACACCAGCTTCTACAGCATGCCACAGGAAACTTGATTGCTGTGTCCTAGCACTGCTGGTAAAGTAGGATTTTCTACCCTCTTGAGTGTGGTGATCTGTTGTCAGCCAGAGTCAGGTTTGGTTTTATGCTCAAGTGCTGAAGTTCACCAAATGGTTTGTTTTTCTCTCTGGAATTGTTTAGCTCACTTCTTGGTTCAGAAGGTCACTCCTCAAACAGATGGCTCCAGTTCAAAAGTGAAGGTCAAAGTTAGAGTGAATATCCATGGTATCTTCAGTGTTTCAAGTGCATCTTTAGTGGAGGTTCATAAATCAGATGAGAATGAAGAACCTATGGAGACAGATCAGCATGCAAAAGAGGAAGAGGTAGGAGACTAAGTTGCTCTTAGTGCAACAATTGGCCAGATTCTGAGACTCCTGAGGTTTAGTAGATAAAACATGAAGCTGTGATGAAGTACTGCTAGAAGTATGTTATGTTGGTGCCTGGTCTCTTGGGAGATAGAGGAGTCATTTACCATCCTGGGGGTGTTGCTTGCCTAAGCAAAGACTTGTAGTTGATGGGGCTCCAGTTCTCATTCTGTCTTTGTCTTTAAGAACATGTACGTGACATTATCAGCCTAAGCACTGAAGCAAAGATCAGTATCCCCACTGTTTAATGCATCACATTTGATCTCTGATTTTCAGAAGATGCAAGTAGACCAGGAAGAGCAACAAAAGGCTGAAGAACAACAGCAGGTCCAACCTGAAAACAAGGCAGAGTCTGAAGAGATGGAGGTAATGTGGACATCTGAGACTTTTGTTTTCTTACAGGATATTTGTGGGAGATTGCTGAGAATATGTAGCGTGTAAACATCTGCTGCCTTTGGCATAGTTCTGGAAGCCGAGCTTCTCTTTTGATTTGTAGGATCATAGAATTGTTTTGGGTGAAGAGACATTTGAAATCACTGAGTCCAACCATAACCCAGTGCTACTAGGTCCTCCATGGCTTTGAAATCTCTTCAGGGATGGGGACTCCACTGCCATATGCAGACTGGTCCAGGATTTGACAACCCTTTTGGGGAAGAAACTTTTCCTCATGTCCAACCTAAACATCCCTTGGTGCAACTTGAGGCTGTTTCCTCTTGTCACCTCTTCAGTGGGAGAGGGACTACTCTCAGCCTGGCTCCGGCCTCTTTCAGGGAGTTGTAGAGAGCAATAAGGTCTCCCGTCAGCCTCCTCTTCTCCAGACAGAACAACCCCAGTTCCCTTAGCTGCTCCTTACCAGGACTGTTCTGCAGACCCTTCACCAACTTTGTTACCCTTCCCTGGACCCACTCTAGCACTTCAGTGTCCTCCTTGCCCAAAACTGTTGTGATCAGAGTGTTAGCAGTACATAATAAGTCTGCAGTCCTCCATGCCATTTAGGCAACTTAGTACTGATAAAATAGGTGACCTTTCCTGCTCATGGGACAAGTAGTCATTTAGCTGGAAATACTAGAGCAGTGTTCTGCTGAAAGCATCACCACCCTCAGGAGTGTAGCCAGTGTGCCAGAAAAAAGGCAGTTAATGATCTCGTTAATTATTTGCAGTTGCTAGTCAGTGCCAGAATGACAGGTGGTGCTGATGTTGAGGTTCACTACCTCAGGGTGGCTTTTTCACTGACTGCCAATGCTGGTTTTACTTGGACTATTTCTTTAATGCAGACTTCTCAGGCTGACTCAAAAGACAAGAAAGTGGATCAGCCACCTCAAGCCAAGAAAGCTAAAGTGAAGACTACTACTGTTGACCTTCCCATTGAGAACCAGCTGGTGTGGCAGATTGGGAAAGATATGCTGAACTTGTTCATTGAGAATGAGGTAAATTTGTGCTGCCTAAGTTAAATCTTTCATCAGCTGATAGCCAGAAGTGTTGCTGTTCGTTAAACATGGTTAAGGATGAACAAGGACAGATGAAATAGGGAAAAATGCAGTTTTTTGAGATAAACAAGAGTGCCTTGTGGAGCCAAGAGAAATTCTTCCTATGAAGTGAATGCTGTAACTCTCTGGCGCTGTTCTACAGGAGGGCTGCTTCACAAGGTGGTTATTTCCACCATCACCTGCAGTCTCAAGGTGCTTGATGGCTGCTGCCATCAGGGCAAAGGCTCCTCAGCCAGAGCAGCAGTGTTCTGTATCAGATGTCTCACCAAAACAAAGTAGCTTTTATTCTTGTTTAGAACAGTTCTATGAACCAGAGTATTTCAGAAATTTTAGTCAAATATAAGCCTTTGCTAATCGGGCAAGCTGGCAATTAATAAATAAATAGTTTTTTAGCTGATTGTTAATTCATTCACAGGGTAAGATGATAATGCAGGATAAACTAGAGAAGGAGAGGAATGATGCCAAGAATGCGGTGGAAGAGTACGTGTATGAGATGAGAGACAAACTCTGCGGGGTTTACGAGAAGTTTGTTAGTGAAGATGTAAGTATTGCCAGCTTGGCTGTTTTCTGATCTGTCACCATAGAATCAGAATAGGTTGGGTTGGAAGGGACCTCCAAAAGTCATCTAGTTCCAACCCCCCTGCACTCAGCAGGGATGTCCTCCACAAGATCAGGCTGTTCAGAGCCTTGTCCAGCCTTACCTTGAGTATCTCTGGGGATGGGGTCTCGACTATCTCCCTGGGCAACCTGTTACAGTGTTCCAGCACCCTCATGGGAAAGAACTTGTTTCTGACGTCCAATCTGAATCTACTTTTCTCTAATTTCAAACCATTGCCCCTGATCCTATCACTACAGGCCTTTGTTAACAGTCCTTCTGCAGTCATCTTGTAGGCCCCTTCAGGTACTGGAATGCTACTCTAATGTCTCCCCAGAGCCTCCTCCACGCTGAAAAACTGCAGCTCCTGCAGCCTATTCTTGTAGCAGGTGTTCCAGTTCCCTAGACCACTTTTGTGCTTCTCTTCTGGACTTGATCCATGAGGTCCGTGTCCTTCCTGACCTCTGGTCTGTATCAGAAGCTATGTTTACTTAGACCATATTTGCAGTCTTTAAATACAGAGAAGTTGCTTTAACTTCCCTGGCTCTGAAGTTGCCTTCTAGATGTGACCCAAGTATTAGCAGATGGTACCCTGGGTGTATAGTGTGCTTTTTACCAAAACATTTGCAGCAATTAAGATCCTACTAGAATGTGTCTGCAGGCTGAAGCAGACTAGGAATACTCGCACAATTATTTTAAGGCAACCAATTCTGTTTTGGCTGTTTGTCAATATTTAGGGTTAGTTTAAAAAGAAAAATACTCCAACAGCTCTATTTTGGGACATAGGCCTTTAGGACGTTTTCAAGATAAGACACTTGGGCTGGGGCCACCCATGTTATCAATCAAAGCTGAGGGGTGAGGGGATGGAGAGCAGCCCTGTGGAGGAGAACTTGGTGGTGGGTGAAAAGCTGGACATGAACTGGTACTGTGCACTGCCAGCTTAGCCCCAGCAGTGTCCTGGGCTGATCCCCCAGCAACATGGGTGGCAGGTGGAGGGAGGAGGTTCTGATCTTCTCAAATCTGCAATGCTGGAGCCAGCTCTGGAGTCCTCAACACAGCAGAAGCATGGAGCAGGGCAGGGGAGGCCACAGCAATGATGGGAGAGTTGGAAGCCCTCTGCTGTGAGGCCAGGCTGAGAGAGTTGGGGTTGTTCAGCCTGGAGAAGAGAAGGCTGCAGTGGCTTAAAGGGGCCAAGCAGAAAGCTGGAGACAGACTTTGAAGCAGTCTGTTGGGACAGTACGGGGGGTGATGGTTTGAGTTAGAAGTGGGACATTCAGACTAGGGAGAAGGAAGACAATACACACACTGAGTGGTGAGACCCTGTCACAGATTGCAGAGAGAGGTGGGAGATGGCACACCTTGGAACCATTGCAGGTGAGGCTGTTTGAGGCTCTGAGCAACCTGTTCTAGTTGCAGATGTCCCTGCTGACTGCAGGGAGATTGGAATGGGTAAGCTGGAAAGGTCCCTTCCAGCCCAACCAGTCTGGGATTCTCCGATTCTCCAGCAGGTGGGATTAATCCGACTGCTGTATTGGAACAGGTTGCCTAAAAATCTTGGTGTTACTAATTAGCTTGCCCTGGTGTGCTGAAGGAGCCTGATGTGTAATTACTGTAATTGTAGGTGAGATGATGACATGAGTCAGATGAATTGCTCTGAAGTCTTGACTAGATATCCACTGATTGTAATGGGCGCTTTGCCAGCAGGGCCTCTGCAAAGCCAGGATATCTACAGCAGAGCTGAAATTAGGGCAAGTCAAGTGAGATTCATCACACCTTTGCTAAAGGTGACTTCCACTCTGTTCACAGACTTGATCATATTGTGATAAAGAAAATGTGAAAAGGCAAGCATGCCTTTCTGTGTCAGTATTGATGTAAACTGGAGGTGTCCTAGCGATACCTCTTCCTTTAGAGATGATCATTGCCATGAAGCCATACTGAAGACTTACTACTTATCACTAAAGTAGATTCAGGATTTTCAGATAGAATTCTTTATGTTCTAACCCTGTAACCCATCAAAGGTTCTGAGGATAATCTATCATCTGCTAGCTGATGGAATTATCTCACCTATCTTTGTATACTTTGCTTCAGGATCGGAATAGTTTCACACTGAAGCTAGAGGATACAGAAAATTGGCTCTATGAAGATGGGGAAGATCAACCCAAACAAATATACATTGATAAATTGACGGAATTGAAGGTGAGTGGCTCATGCAGTCCTGTTGGAACTGAATCCAGAGGGTGTTTTAGGTTTCCTGAGTTGTAGCTTGGCACTGATGACAACCTCCTTGGGTTTGCTTATTAGGTACCTGAAGAGCAGATCTCCTATGAACCTGTAACAGTGTGGGGTTGAGAGACTCAATCCCTTCAAGTGGAGGGAAGAGCAAAAGTTCCAAGGAGTTAACAAATCTTCATGCACCTTGTCAGATCTCGCAGGGCCATATTGTAATGCCATGTGATTTTGTTTGTTTTTTTCATACCTGCTGTTCTCTATTTCAGACTCTGGGTCAACCTATTCAAGCAAGATTTCAAGAGTCAGAGGAAAGACCAAAAGCATTTGAGGACTTAGGGAAGCAAATTCAACATTACATGAAAATTGTTCATGCATTCAAAGCAAAGGTATCTTCATCCTTAACTCTCAGTTTGAAGTAAGAACCTTTTAAACAAAGCTGGTGCTACCTCCTGGCTGGCTTCTTGAGTGCTGTATTTTCAGAAGTGGGTGTTAAAACTTGACAGCCTTCTTTTTAATTAGGTGTTGATTTCCTCAGGGAGGGTACAATGCTGGCAGCTGAACTTCAGTTCTCTGGTTACAGAGCTGTGGGTCATCAGCTGAATTGCACAGCTAACAGCCTTCTGACTGGTGCGTTGAAGAACCGGACATGCAGTTCTCATGTTCAACAAACATTTGCATGACTTTAATTTGGTTGTTTCAGGATGAACAGTATGACCATCTAGATGAAGCAGATGTAGGAAAAGTGGAGAAAACTGCAAATGAGGCCATGGAGTGGATGAACAATAAACTTAATCTTCAGAACAAGAGAAGTCTTACCTTGGACCCAGTTATAAAAGCAAAAGAGATACAAGCTAAAACTAAAGTAAGTACTTTCATAGAATCGGAATGGTTTGGGTGGGAACAGACCTTAGAAGGTGATCCAGTCCAACTCCCCTGCAGTCAGCAGGGATGTCTGCAACTAGAGCAGATTGCTCAGAATTCCAGACAACCTGACCTGGAATGGTTCAAGGGTCTGGGCATCTGCAGCTCCTGAACAACCTGACCTAAGGTCTCACCACCCTCAGACTAGATACAAGACAAGATGTTTTCCAATCTCTCTCTTAGTTTAAACCCATCACCCTAATTGTGAATTATGCAGAATGTTTCTGTTTCTTGGTCTGTGCACAGAGGAAAACTGAGGTGAGAGGCCTGTAATAGAAGGGTGGTGGTTGTGGATTAATCTGTGGGAAACATCAGCCCTCAACCAGAGTATCCATCTGGTGTGGTCAACAGTTGATTGGAGCAACAGCTTTAAAGTACAGCTTGATGGATAAAAACACTAAAATGAGAGGAAATGGCTTGAAATTGTGCAAGAGGTGGACATGAAGGAAAAATTCCATACTGAAAGTGGTCAGGCTTTGGGACAGGCTTTCTAGTAAGTTGGTGCAGTCACCATCCCTGGAGGTGTTCAAGAAGTGTGTGGGCATGGGAGTTGGACGTGGTTTCATGACCATGGTGGTGTTGGGTCTTTTCCAACCAAAGTGATTTTGTGATTCTATGATTTTGATTTCTAACAGTGTTGTGTTTGTTTTCTAGGAACTGACAAGCATTTGTAATCCTATAGTCACAAAACCAAAACCTAAAGTTGAACTCCCCAAGGAGGAGCAGAAACCAGCTGAACCCAATGGACCAGTAGAAGGGCAAGGGCACACCAATAGTGGGTCCCCAACTGCTGAGCCAAGCGCTGCTGCCACTGCCCCCCCAGCCCCTGAGAAGAAGCTTCCAGAAATGGACATTGACTGAACTGCAGCACTTGTTTATATTATTGCAAACTACAATAAAGCTTTAAGTTGTTAACTTTGTACCTTCTGAATCCAGACTGAAGCAAGCGAGTACCACAGCGCTGGGGAGGCCTGCTCAGCACACAGAGGCTGCAGTAGCTCATTACTCCTCTAAGCAGTGTGATGGTGTAGAAGTGGTGGTGTCTTGACTAGACCTCCAGGCACGCAGCACTAAGCTGAATCTCCATTTTTTTTTTTTAACATCCAGCGTGAGTCAATGTTATGTTGAAGCAGTGAGGTATCACCTCTGGGCCTTATCTTGGCGGTGCTGCTGTTGTGTTCCCCTGAGGCTTGCAGCAGCGTTGATTGAAATGCCCATTATGGCAGGACTGCAAGAAGATCAGGGTGGGGGGCATTCCTGTTAGAGCTTATCTTCTCACCTCACTTTAGCCCTTGTTCTAGCATTAACCAACTACTCTAGGCTTACTCTGATATGCTGTTCATAGCTACACCAGGCTGGCAGGGCTTCACTATGGTTCTTCCCTCACCTCATGGATGACTCAGATTCATTTATCTAAATACTGAAAGTTGCAGCTGTACACTTCTGAATCTGGTCTTAGGCACCACATTTTACCCCTGGCTCATCAGATCATGTAAATTTTTTGCCCCTAGTTTAAATTAGCTGCTTCTAGAAGAGTGAACACTTTGTATTTCAGCTGCCTCCACCAGCAGTTGCTTCTGACTTTGTTCCTAACTTTCTAAAGGGGGTATGCTTGCTTCTGTGAGGCCTTCATTTGGAATGCTTGGGTGTTTTGTTTTCCTGGGAAAAAGAAAAAAGACCTGACTCATTTGGCTTTTGGATTTTGTGTTTGG
The DNA here is from genome assembly GCA_013399775.1 of Semnornis frantzii. NCBI lineage: Eukaryota > Metazoa > Chordata > Aves > Piciformes > Ramphastidae > Semnornis > Semnornis frantzii. The sequence continues at coordinate 42,703 of VWYK01035769.1, forward strand.
GTTTTTTTTTCCTATAAGCTTTCTACAATGATTTGCTTCTAGTACTGATTGTCATGAAACTTGCAACCATGAATTTGTCTGTTAAAATTCAAAGTTGAAACCACCTATTCACATATTGCAAGAAATAAATGCACTGGATTTTACTGTTGCTTGCAGTGTGGAGGAGAAAATGGTGTTGGGGGATTTGATGGCATGGGCTGTGTCCTTACTTACTCCCAGGCTGTGAAGAATGCAAAAGCTTGAATGTGCCAGTTCTTGACCAGTATGAAATGGTGCTTTGCAAACATTAATACATGGTGGGGAAGAGGGTCGCTTGCTGACGCTAGGGCTCAGGGAAGGCTGGAGAGCTCGGCGGCCTGTTCTGGAGCCGCTCCTCAAGCCCAGCCTAACAGTCGGGCTTTGAGGAGGAGCCACGATCGCGCCGAGCTGCCCCAGGCTCGGCCGCGACCTCAGGCCGGGTGCCTTCGTTCCTCCCGCTCGCTGGGGGCGCTGCAGCGGAGGGGCCGTGGCCGGAGCCGGCCTGGTGCCTCCGCCCCGCAGGCGCTTCCCACTTCCCTGTCCCCTCCTCTTCCCTCAGGGCCGTGAGGGGCTGGGCTGTGCCCGGCCCTGACCCGCCGTGCCGGCCCCGGGTCCGCACGCCGGCGTCTGAGGATAACCGGTGAGGCGGGGCAGGCCTTGACGGGCTGGGCTGAGGAGCCGGAGCCTGCCGTGCTGGGGAGACGGTACGCGGTGTGGCGGGCGGCGGCGCTGAGTGGGTGGAGTGTGGGGCGGCCGGAGCGGGCCGGGGCTCTGGCGGGCCCCAGCCCTCTGGGGAGTCGGGGTGGGGGTGCTGCTGTGCTCCTCTTTTGCTTCAATACAGCTGCCAGCGAAAATGTGAGAATGTTGAAGCAAATAATAGTTGTACGGCTGCTTCCTGGGGGGGCGGAACTTGACCTGAAAACGTGGGTTTGTTTTTTGCGTCCACCACTGAGGCCTTTTCAGGCTCATGATTTAGTGCAGACGGCAGTCGGGTTTGCAGACACGGAAACGAGTTGCTGCTCTTGGAGCTGGAAAAAAAAACCTTATCTGAGTTACCGAGTGTAATGTTTGTTAGTGCTCACAACGAGAATGCTGAGAGGACTTTATTCTGAGTGTGTGTTTGTTTGTTTAGCTACAGGCAGGTCAGAAGTACCTCTGCTGTAACCCTGTGCACTTCCACAACAGCAGTGAACCTTCTTCCTGCCTTCTGTGAGAAACAGTTTATGACTTCCAGTTGTCCCAGAGGAATGCTCAGGGAATCTGTTCTGGTCCTACCAGCTGTTGGCCAGTAATCAGTCCTTGCAACTGCTCAATTTTGAATAAAAAGGTAATACATTAAAGTTGCCCACCCCCCAAATCTAGACCTATGAGTGCATCTGCAAGATGTTGGTGTGGGATTTGAAGCTTTTACTGGTACCTTCAACAACTTTAATCGTAAATTGTATTGTTTGCTTGTTTGTCTTAGAACATGGACAAGAATGACCAATTCTATTCTTGGTGGTTTGGGTTTTTTTTCAGCAGGGGGGGATGGTGGTTTGTTTTTTTTTTTCATAGAATGAGCCAGGTTGGAAGATACCTCCAAGATCATCCAGTCCAACCTATCACCCAGCCCTATCCAGTCAACTAGACCATGGCACTAAGTCCCTCATCCAGTCCTTGCTTGAACACCTCCAGGGATGGCAACTCCACCATCTCCCTGGGTAGCCCATTCCAGTGCCAATCACTCTCTCTGTCAAGAACTTCCTCTTAATATGAAGCCTATATATTCCCTGGCACAACTTGAAACTGTGTCCCCTTGTTCTTTTACTGGTTGCCTGGGAGAAGAGACCGACCCCCATCTGGCTACAACCACCTTTCAGGTAGTTGTAGACAGCAATGAGGTCACCCCCGAGCCTCCTCTTTCCCAGGCTGCACACCCCCAGCTCCCTCAGCCTCTCCTCACAGGGCTGTGCTCCAGGCTCCTCACCAGCTTCTGTCACCCTTCTCTGGACATGTTCCAGTACCTCAGCATCTCTCTTGAATTGAGTGGCCCGGAACTGGACACAGTACTCAAGGTGTGGCCTGACCAGTACTGAGTATGGGGGAAGAATAACCTCCCTTTTCCTGCTGGCCACACTTTTCCTGATACAGGCCAGGATGCTGTTGGCTCTCCTGGACACACTACTAGCTCATGTTCAGCTACTGTCTACCAGTACCGTCAGGTTCCTTTCTGCCTGATTGCTTGGTTGGTTGGTTTGGGTCTGTTTTCCCTTTCAAGCATTAATGTCCTTGTGTCACGTTTGTCATCATGTATTTAATTTTTCCTCCTTCTTTACCCTCTAACAGTTTCCTTTTTGACTCTTCAGGGTTCTGCTAAAGTGTTTTTTTTGGTCTTGGGTTGTTTTTTTTCATTAGCTTTCCAACCTGTTTCCACCATGTTTTCCATACTGTTTTCAATTGACTTTTTCAACCTATAGTAAAAGCTTGGTTATATTTGACATTGTTTTGCCTCAGTTCCTTTTTGGGTTCTGAATCTTACAGTAGTATAAACTGTACACCCCAGGCTAATTAGAAGAAGACGCATTAACTCAGTTGATCTTGTAGAGTGGTCTTAACTCCACAGGATATTTAAATGTCTTCAGAAGATAAAGAAGCTCAGGAGGATGAGCTGCTGGCTCTGGCTAGCATTTATGATGAAGATGAGTTCAAGAGAGCGGAGTCTGCCCAAGGAGGAGAAACAAGAATTTGTCTGGAATTGCCCCAAAACTTCAAAATTTTTGTGAGTGGTGAGTTGAGATGTTTTGTGCTGTCTGGATGGGGGTTGGACTAGATGAACTTTGAAGGTTCCTTCCAACACAAAACATTCTATCACAAAATTACCTTTAACTAAGCTAATTGCTAAGGTGCTTGCTTAGATGGTTGCTGCTTTAGTGACCTGTAGCTGTACTGAGCAGAGAAAGCCGTGGCCAACTCTACTCAGGGTGTTGTTTGAGTTTATCTCTTAGTAGTTTTCATCCTACATAAAACCTCTTTAGAATTTGAAGGGAATAATATAATTTCTTTGCAACGATTGACTTCCTTTATTATTTTGTTTTTTCCTTAAGAATATCACAGAACCCTAGAATCCCAGCATGGTGGGATTGGAGAGGACCTCTGGAGATTACCCAGTCCAACCCCCCTGCTGAAGCAGGGGCACCCACAGCAGCTTGCCCAGCATCAGAATGGGATGGTGGCTTTGGAAGCTCTCCAGAGAACGAGACTCCACAGCCTCTCTGGGCAGCCTGCTCCAGGGCTCCAGCACCCTCACAGCAAAGGAGTTTCTCTTCCTGTTCAGATGGAACCTCCTGGTTTCCAGTTGGTGCCTATTGCCCCTTGTCCTGTCACTGAGCACCACTGAAAAGAGTCTGGCCCCATCCTTTTGCTCACTTGCAGGTCCTTTAGCTCTTGCCAAGCTTTGAGCAGATCCCCTCTCAGGCTGCTCTCCTCCGGGGCGCTCAGCCTTCCCTCCTCACAGAGATGCTCCAGTCCCCTCAGTACCTTTGTAGTCTCCACTGGACTGTCTCCAGTAGTTTCTTGTCTGTCTTGAGCTGGGAAGCCCAGAACTGGATCCAGTATTGCTGCTGTGGCCTCACCAGGGCAGAGCAGAGGTGGAAGAGAACCTCCCTCAACGTGCTGGGCACACTCTTCTTTATGCACCCTGGGACACCACTAATGTCCTTGGCCATGAGAGCCCATTGCTGGCTCATGCTGACCTTGTCCACCAGCACTCTCAGGTCCTTCTCTGCAGAGCTGTTCTCCAGCAGGTCAGCCCCTCACCTGTACTGGGTGAGTGTCATTCTGGGTTTGTGCAGGAGGGGATGTTTCACAGTGCAGGGGCTGTTTTGCAGTGGTGGTTGCTGATTTAACCATATCCATACAAGCCTGGGGAATTATACTGCACTGAGAAGTTCTATTATTTGTGTTTGAATAAATACTTTTAAACCCAGATGTTTATCAGACAAGGAGAGATGTCTGCCACAAACCAGTTCTGGATCTGTAGTTTTCATGCTATTTCTCAGACTGTCTCAATTCTCTCTGCTCTAGGCAGTTCTGCAGAGAGCCGACAGAGCAGCAGGTTTGAGTACACCGTTTGCTTCCTGCCTCCCCTTGTGCTGAACTTTGAGCTCCCACCAGACTACCCATCAACCTCCCCACCTGTGTTCACCCTCAGTGGGAAATGGCTCTCACAAGCCCAGGTTTGCAAAACACTCTTAACATTTTAACAGCTTTTGTGGTTCTGAGTCTGTCACTAACAGTTCACAACATACTGAGGGATGTTAGTGCAGTAGATGACAGTGAAATTAAGACGTAATTACATCTCTCTTGCAGTTGGTTCTTTGGTTTCCTCTTTGTTTTTATCTGATCACTGTTCTGAGGATTGAGAGCTCACATCTCTGAGCCTGTATCACAGGTCTCTCAGAACATCCTTCTCTGTAAATTGGTATAGGAATTTGCTGGGTGGACTGTTCAGTGGATGAGGAATTGATTGGATGGTTGCATCCAGAGGGTGGTGGTCAAGGACTCAATGTCCAGGTGAAGGTCAGTGACAAGTGGTGTTCTTCAGGGGTCCCTACTGGGACCAGTACTGTTTAATATCTTCATCAGTGACATGGGTGGTGGGATTGAGTGAACCCTCAGCAAGTTTGCAGATGACACCAAGCTGAATGGTGCAGGCAACAGGTCAGAGGGACCTTGACAAGGCGGAGAGGTGGGCCTATGTGAATGTCTTGAGACAGGCTGGAGGGCAAAGGGCTTGGAGAGCAGCTCAGTGGAGAAGGACTTAAGGGTGCTGATGGGTGAAAAGCTGGACCTTCCCACCCAAGCTGATCTGTGATTCTGTGATTGTTTTTACATCTATTTTATGGATACATAAAAACTCCAGAACCTGAAATCTAAGTATAGACTAGGAGGGACCATGGGAAAGGAAACCAGTACCAAGCTGTCCAGCCCTGCTGACACCTGGAATTGTTTCTTCTTTCCTAGCTCAGTGCCCTTTGCAAACACTTGGACAATGTATGGGAAGAGAATCGAGGCTGCGTGGTGTTATTTGCTTGGATGCAGTTTCTGAAGGAGGAAACCTTGAATTACCTGAATATTTCCTCCCCCTATGAGCTAAAAATGTGCCACCAAGTGAGTGGGCAGAGTAGGACACCTTTGGTTGGCACTGAGGACGACGGTGGTGGAGCAGCAGGCTCTGATGAAGCTGAAGGAGAGCTCATCGATGCAAGAGCTGTACAGGATGTGGAGTCCTTGTCGAGCCTGATTAGGGAGATCTTGGACTTTGACCAGGCTCAGAGGAGGAAGTGCTTTAACAGCAAGATGTACCTGTGCAATATCTGCTTCTGTGAGAAGCTGGGCAGTGAGTGCATGTACTTCAGTGAGTGCAGCCACGTCTACTGCAAAGCCTGCCTGAAGGACTACTTTGAAATACAGATCAGAGATGGGCAGGTCCACTGCCTCAACTGTCCAGAGCCAAAGTGTTCTTCTGTTGCAACTCCTGGCCAGGTAATAAATGTGTGAGAAGTAATCAGAGAATCGGAGAAGTGGTTCAGGCTGGAGACCTGCAAGATCAAATTAACCCAGCACCACCAGGTCACCACTAAACCATGTCCCTCACCATCACATCTCCATAGCTTTTAAATGCTTTCAGGGATAGGGACTTCACTACTGCCCTGGGCAGCCTGGGCCAGGCCTTCACAAGTTTTTTGGGGAAGAAATTTTTCCTCATGTCCAACCTGAACCTCTCTTGTGGTAACTTGAAGCCACTTCCTCTTGTCCTATCATTTGTTCCTTGGGAGAGGAGACCAAACTCCACCTCGCTGCAGCTTCCTTTCAGGGAGTTGTAGAGAGCAATGAGGTTTACCCTCAGCCTCCTCCAGACTAAATAACCCCAGTTCCCTCAGCTGCTCCTCACCAGCCTTGTTCTTCAGAGCCTTCACCAGCTTTGTTGCCCTTCTCTGCATATGCTTCAGCACCTCGATGTCCTTGGAGTGAGGGGCCTGAAACTGGCCCCTGTATTCAAGCTCTGGCCTCACAGCTGAGCACAGGGGGAGCACTACCCTGCTGTTCTTAGTGCAGCAGGCTGAGAGTTTCAGACCTGTCTGATCTTCCTGTGTTTGTGTAGGTGAAGGAGCTGGTTGGGGAGGAGCTGTTTGCACGCTATGACCGCCTGCTGCTGCAGTCCAGCCTGGACCTGATGGCAGACGTTGTCTACTGCCCTCGCCCCGGCTGCCAGACGCCAGTCATGCAAGAACCAGGCTGCACCATGGGCATCTGCTCCTGCTGCAACTATGCTTTCTGTACTCTTTGCAGAATGACCTATCACGGGGTCTCTCCCTGCAAGGTTACTGCAGGTGAGTCATCCTGGATCAGAAATGGATCGAGAAGCCATTAAGTTTCATGTGGAAAAAGGCTGGAAGTCAGGAATTAAGAAAGGAACTTATCACCACTTGGGCTTGCTGAAAGATTAGACATTCATCTCGAGCATATCTGGTGCTCACAATTAAAAAGTGTTCCTTTGAGGACACTCACAACTTAGGAAATCCCCAGACTGCTGATTGTCAAATGCTGAGAGGCTGTAGCAAGAGAAGAAGAATTCGAAATGTCCTTTTTTTTACCTCTTCCTGTCAATCCACTTATTTTTGTTGGCAGAGTCAATAGTCAGATCAGGTGAGTGCTTCTTTAGATTTACAGAGTGCATCAGTTTGGAAGGGACCCTCAAAGGTCCTCTTGTCCAACCTCACTGCAGAAAGCAGGGACATAGTGATCAGGATTTTGGCTTCAAAATTCTGTGACAAAGTTTAATTGAACATATGTTCAGAAAAAAAATTCAGCTTGATTTGACAGAAGATCTGCTCTGCTCTGACTACATCAGCTGGTCTCTTTTAGAACAAAAGTATGAAAAAAAATGATCTAGAGGTGTTACAGTATTCTTACCTTTTTTTTTTTTTTTAAACATGTTTTAATACTTTTTAATTAATTTATGGTGTTTTTAGTTGGACTTTATATCATCTATTCTTAAAGTTTTTGATTTGGATTTGGGGTTTGTTGTTTTGTTCCTCAGAGAAATTAACGGATTTACGAAATGAGTATATAGAAGCAGATGAAGCAGCTAAAAGATTTTTGGAACAACGTTATGGTAAACGAGTGATTCAGAAAGCCCTGGAGGAAATGGAGAGTAAAGAGTGGCTGGAGAAGAACTCCAAGTCCTGTCCTTGCTGTGGTACTCACATAGAGGTGAGCAAAGAAGGGAAAGGCTGAAAAATCAGAGGACTCTTGAGAGAAACTAACACAAATTGAGTTCTGCATGTGAGCTGGGACAGACATGTATTTATAGGATCCAAACCATGGAGGTATTCCAGGCCATGCTGGAGGGGCTCTGGAGCAACCTGGTATAGTGGGAGATGTCTCTGACAATGCCCAGGGAGTTGGAACTAGATAATATTCAAGGTCCCTTCCAAGCCAAACCATTCTGTGGCATTTCTAGGAAAGAGTAAGAAAACTCCCTGTTTCTGTCTGCTGCCTGGTCAGGCATCAGAATAGGCTGCTCAGGGAGGTGGTGGAGTAACCATCCCTGAAAGTGTTCAGTGGGCATGGTGGTGTTGGGTTGATGATTGGTCTAGATGGTCTTTTCCAACTCAAACAATTCTATGACTCCATGATGTTTCTGGAGATTATAACTTGAGTAAACAGAGTAGCTGTTGCTGTTCAGACAAAGCATCCTTCCAGTACCTGAAGGAGTCTATAAGAAAACTGGGGAGGGCCTTTCTACAAAGGCTTTTAGTAACAGGCTGAGGAGCAATGGCTTTGAGCTGGAAGAGAGGAGATTTAGGCTGGAGATCAGGAATAAATTCTTTCCAGTGAGGATGGTGAGACTGGGACAGGTTGTCCAGGGAGGTCGTGCATGGAGGAGGTAGGTGTTCAAGGCCAGGTTGGAGGAGCAGGCTGGTCTAATGGAAGATGTCCCTGCCCATAGCAGGGGGCTTGGAGCTGTATGATCTTTAAGCTCTGTTCTAACACAAACCATTCCATATATCTATGAATCCACTTTGACTCTGGATCCCCTTTATTGTCCGTGTGTCCCAGACTAGAGTCAGGCAATACAACTAGCTTCAGCAAGACACCCATTTCCAGTGTTATTTGCAATTCTGTGATTCTGGCTCCTCCTTCCTTTGAACAATGACGAAATCCCAGTGTGACCAGAGAGTCTGAGAAAAACATTGATGAGCTGATGTGGGTCTTGAGGGCTAGGCCTGAGGGCTGACTTTGTAAGATTTTCTTACTGCTCGCTCTTGTTTCCTTCCTCTCAGAAGCTAGATGGCTGTAACAAGATGACATGCACTGGCTGCAGGCAGTACTTCTGCTGGATTTGTATGGGCTCCCTGTCAAGGGTGAACCCCTACAGGCACTTCCATGACCCATCTTCCCCATGCTTTAACAGGTCTGTATTTATGTGTGCTGCTTTCTGGAGACAAGGAGGCTGAGGGGACACCTTATTGCTCTCTACTACTCCCTGAAAGGAGGTTGGAGCAAGGTGGAGGTTGGAGCAAGGTGGAGGCTGATCTTTTCTCCCTATTAACAGGTGATAGGACAGGAGCTCTGTATTGTCTGATTAGATTGTGAGCTAGATTGTGCCCCTGAAGGGCAGCACGCTAGGTAATTCTACTATATTGTGGATTATTGAGATTTTGGGGGATTTTTTGAGGGGGGCCTACAAGAAGGCCAGGTAGGGACTGTTTACAAAGGCCTGGAGTGACAGGATGAGAAGCAATAATTTAAAATTGCAGAAGACCAGATTTAGATTGGGCGTTAGGAACAAGTTCTTTACTATGAGGGTGATAAAAAACTGCAGCAGGTTGCCCAGGGAGCTGGCTGAGGCTGTATCCCTGCAGATATTCAAGGTCAGGCTCCACAAGGCTCTTAGCAGCCTTTATCTAGTGGAGGATGTCCCTGCTCAGTGCAGAGGAGTTGTAACCCAACCCCTTCTATGACTCTATGAATCATGTCTGTAAGATACTGTAAAACCTTCTGCCGTGAGGTACAAGTGCACTCATTCTAACTGACCTTGAAGCCTGCAGTGAGTGCTTTATGATACTGAAAACAAGCAAAACTTGTACTGATACAAGTGCTTGCTTGCTGCTTTTGTGGGTTTGGTCACAGGGTGACTTATTTTTTTGTACGTACTGTAATTTGGGTCTTTTTTTACATCCTGATGTCAGTTCTTGGCTGCCTTGCAGGTTGTTTCAGGCCATGCACATGGATGGTGAGTTCTGGGAAGATGAAGATGAAGATGAGTAGCTTCCTCTAGTAACAAAAGTTGAACAAACCAGAGATGCTTTCCATTTGTGTCAAGTTTGTTTGCTTCTCACTTCCATTGTGTGGCAGAAGAATCAGTAACTACCTTGCACTGCAGGTTACCACCCTTTAGAGGCTGTTGCCAAAACCAAAGGAGACCATTTTATCCATCCTGTGTTCAGGATCACCATGGAAGGCCCTAATCATCATCTCAAGAGATGCAACCAATCACAAGTGGGAAAATTACTGGAAAAATACATACTAAGAAATGTCCCTTTTTCAAAAGCAAACAAAACTGAAGGCCCACATCACAGACATTTTGGGGAGGTAAGGGTCCTTCAGGGAGACTGCTGACCTTCCCAGGATCTGGTCTGGCATCCCTGGTGGGGTTTAAAGCAGTTGTGTCATAGCTGTGTTGCTCTGTCTAGAGCTGTTGCTGATGCTGCTTGCACAGGGAAGTTTTCTAATACAAAAAAAGTTTCCTATGTTCAGCAACTGATTTCGTTGCTTTTGTGGCATTTCCTGCCCCATTGCTCTGGAAAGCAGCTTGTTGCTCTGTCACTGATACCTTCTGGAGGTGTTAACATTATCCCTAGCCCCCGTCTTGTTGGCTGTAGTGTCTGGGTCTTTGCTTTGCTGAATGTGAGGGCAGAAGTGACCAACAGCCATCTCCAGGATCAGTTTGAGGACTCATCTCAGCATTGCTGTTGTGTTCACACCTGTTGCCTCTCCTTATTTTGATAGTGATGAGTGCTAAGGCCATGAGCAGAGCATTTAGCCAGCAAGAGGTTGAGGGATACCAGATCTTGAAAGACATATTTATGTTGAGGTTGACTTGCATTCTTCAAGATACTGAAAGCTACCTTCTCAGATGATGAAATAATTTATTTTCTACTAACTCTTCACAGATTAAATTTGATAGTTCTAGGAAAAGTTGGTAGCTTTGTTTCTGAACTAGATCCTTTTATTTTCAGTGTCCTTGCACCTCAAATGATTTGAAGAACCAAATTGTTCCCCCGGTAAAAGCTCAATAAGTATTTTTGTGAGCATTAATTACTAGAGGGAACCACTCAGTTTTGTAAAAGTTTTTTCCACTTGCAAAATGGTAAAACAAAAAGGCATATAAAAATGAAACCTGCATGTACCGTGCTCAGAATGAAGAATGGAGGTGGGGTAGCTCAGGAACTGGAAGGCTTTTCAGAAACTCAAGGTGATCATCTTTCACTCAGTTTTGACTGACACTAAATAAATTTGATACTAAACATAGTTCTCTGGCCAAAATCAGCTAATTGAACCCCTTTCACAGACAATCAGAGCCTGTGCTGTTAGACATGGCAGTGATTGCAAAGAGAAGAGCTGGTGAAGGTGGATCTCTTGGCTTGCTTTAGGTTGTAGGACAGCGTGTAGGGAAAGTTTACATTTGTGTATAACTCAAATTGTGTTTCCTGCACCTTTCACATGCACTAAATTCACTTTATGACAGTAAACAGTCTCCCTGCTTGTTTTCATTGTGGCATGGATAGGGCAGTGTCTGGGTAGAGCTTGTACGCCACAAGGCATCTCTAGAGAGACATGGAGCAGCATTGGGTTTGCACAAAGCTCTTGAGTGAAGCTGGTGCAGGATGTGATGGACATTTGGAGGTTCATGTGTGTGAAGTGTTCTCACACCCAAAAGAGAGCCCTGGTTTTCCTGGGAGACAATGCAAGCCCCTGATAGGTGCTGGCTTTTGTGACATGACTCTGGGATTGCTGTATTGGATGGAGCCAGCTTTGAGCTGCAGTCCCCACAAGGGTTTCCACTGGCCACTATTTGTTTCTCCAGCCTGACTCCCACAGCTGCCTGCTTTTGGAAGAGGCTTTCTTGCCAAGATGCCCCTGTGGCAGTGTTTGTGAGGAGGAGAAGCCTGTGCTTCAACTCTTGCTTTCCTGCTTGTGTGGAAGATCTCCTAAACCTACGGGAAGCTCGGAGCTCCTTTCTGACAGGCCAGAAGTGGGCTGAGGGAAGGGTCTGGACACTAAATGGTATTACTAGGGTGACAACCAGGGCTGGGCATGTCTGCCAGAGCTAGCAGAGTACCAGTGCTGAAGTATTTGAAGAGGTTGCAGTGAACTACGTGTGTTTCCAGGAGCTTTGTGTGGAGAGAGGAGGAAAGGTGATGTAGACACCCACCTGTCTGTGAATCCTGGGCACTTAGGACTGGAGCTCCTGTATTCTCCAACGAGGTGGACAGACCCTCCTGGGAGGGGATAGGAGTACTCAGGACAATTGGCAGGTGGAAATGCTAAACTAGAGTCTGTCTTCACCAGCAGAGAGTATGGCAGGCAAATGCAGTAATGTGGAGCAGAGTTTCTTCCTCTTCTTTTTCTTCCCTTGCTCCTTTTCTGTTCATACACAGAGCATTAGATTGCATGCAGATATTTTGTGATACGATCTCTGTGACCTCCCTTTGCCTTTAAAAATCCCCATGTGTTTAATGGGAAAAGGCTGCTGCCTGGCAGCCCAGAACTGGAGCAGGTGTTTGGTGGAAACCTGCCAGCAAACACTGGACTAGGCAGAGAGCTCCTGAAGCAGAAGTGGCAGCAGCTCTTCCTACCAAACTGCTAACAGAGCTTTGGTTCTAGGTGAGAGAGATCTTGTGCAGAGAAGCAACTCTTTGGCATGCTTTGGGGGTTTTGTGCTGTTCAAATGAGGAATTGGGAGTCCTGTTCAGCCTCAAACTTCCATGTTTCACCAGCACAGAGAGACTGAGCCCAGACAGATCAGTGAGACCATTTAGTAAAAATTAAGACATTTACTCTAGAAAGTTCCATTAGAGATCAAATGCTTACAAAATCTGTGCACAGAAATCAGTGCTGCCCAGTTTGTCCTGCCCCTCACTTGGTAACATGATAAGAAGGCAACTGCCCCAGTAAGCCCACAGCTGCAGTACTGGATCCAGTTCTGGGCTCCTCAGTTCAAGATAGGGAACAACAGGAGAGAGTCCAATGGAGGCCGCAGAGATGCTGAGGGGCCTGGAGCATCTCTGAGGAGGAAAGGCTGAGAGTGTGGAGCTGTTTAGCCTGGAGGAAAGCAGCCTGAAGATGGGATCTACTCAATGCTCAGCAAGAGCTAAAGGAGGAGGTGGGGAGGGGGCAAAAGGATGGGGCCAGACTCTTGTCAGTGGTGCCCAGTGACAGAACGAGGGGTAATGGACATGAACTGGAATCCAGAAGGAGAAATTTCTTTGGTGTGAGGGTGCTGGAGTCCTGAAGCAGGCCTCCCAGAGAGGTTGTGAAGTCTGGAGAGCTTCCAAACCCACCCAGTAAGTACAGGTTCTTGTGTGATACCAACTGAAATCACACAGGCATAAATAAATCCATTAACCACATTAATGGTGCCATGTCATTAACACTATGGCATCACCTTCCCTTTGCTTAGATGGTATCAAAGCAGAGCTTGGTGAGGGCTTTGTCATGGATACCCCCTCCCTGGAGGAGTTCAAGGACAGGTTGCATGAGGCCTTGAGCAACCTGGTCTAGTGGAATGTGTCCCTGCCTATGGCAGGGGTTTTGGAAATAGATGACCTTTAGGGTCCCTCTTCCAACCCAAACACATTTATGAATCCATGACAGAGCCTGCACAACCTCTCTGCAGCCAGCCCCACAGCCAGAATGTCCTCAGGTATCCAGCCTGGCACCCCGCTGTCTCATCTTTCAGTGTGCACTGCCCAGGAGAGCCTGGTTTCATCTTCCTGCTGGTCTAGCAGCTGTGCTGCACACTGTTCTTAGGTGATGCTGGAGCTTTCTCTTCTCCAGGCTGAACAAATTCAGTTCCCAGTTGAAATGGCACAATGGAAAGGTGTATTGTGGAGGGGGTGACACAATGAGGGACTTGTCCAAATTGTGAGGAACACATCCCAAAGTGAATACACATTAGGCTTCTGCAGCATTGTAATTTCACATCTCTAAGTTTTGAGGCCTTTGGTCCACAGCATTACAGCTGTGTCAGAGATGAAATTTACTCTCCATTGACTTCACTTGCAAGAGGATCAGCCAGTGGCGGTGCTTTGTAGGACACAGCTACTGGAGCCCATCCTCCCTTGGTTCATCCAGGCAGGTGTTGGATCTCTTTAGTGGAGAGAAGCAAGCACAGAATCATGCTGATCATTTAAGAACAAACAGCAGAGGAGTTTCTGCAATAACTCCCTTTCTTCTCAGCTAGTTTTCCACAGAAAAGCTGGCTCAGAGGCCTTGGAACATGGTGGGTTAATCACTGTATGGGCCCTTGGACTGGCTGCTTTCTGCTCCTGTCTCCTTCATGCTGTATAAGGGTTCCACCAGCTTGTTGTGAACCAGCATTAAACCTGATAGAACAAGACAAAAAGATCTTAAGTAGACAAAGTAGAGCAAAATTCTTGTTGATTGGATGCTAATGAAATGAGGCACTACCAGTCCTTGCTCCTTGTCTCCCACACCCACATGAAGCTTGAGGAGGGCAGACACTGGAGATAAGGAGAAATTTTTTCCAGTGAGGGTGACGAGACACTGCAACAGGTAGCCCAGGAAGGTTCTGGATGCCCCTTTCCTGGGGGTGTTCAAAGCCAGGTTGGATAAGGCCTTGAGCAACCCTGGCTAGTGGAAGGTGTCCCTGCCCGTGGCAGTGGGGGTTGGAACTGGATCATGATTTCGGAGGTTCCTTCCAAACCAACCCATTCTGTGAATCCATGAATCAAGCATTCCCACCGTACAGCTCAGGTCTTACACATAAGGAATGCAAACCCTTGGGAGCTGATTTAACAGACACTGCAAAAATAACAGCTACAGCAGCTCCTTAGCCTGCTCCAATGCTCACCTTTAAAGTACTTCACTGTCTTCACCCTGAGTTCCAGCGTGGCATCCTCATCACACACAAACACAGTGTTGGGGTGCTGCTGGAAAGCAGACACTGTCCACATGTGGTTGACTCCTTCCTCAATGGCTTTGTACAATGCAAAGGCTTTGTGGGCTCCTGTGATCAGAATCATCACCTGGACTCCAAGACACAGAATATACCAGTTAGGGTCTAGAAGAGGCTGTTAGTGACGTACACCCTCTCAACCCAAAGAGAGCTGCCCTGGTCCCTAGGAGGGCACAGTATCTACCACTCTCCCCAGAGGCACTTCACTCTATCACAGTTTGCTCTGGGTGCATTTCATTTGTCAACTCACTCACAGCTTGGTGGGTGCCTGTCGTTATTTGGACACTTTGAGGTGCCAGACACCTGTATGCTGAGACTTCATTAGTATAAATCAAGGCAGACTCAATTAAAAGCCACCCTACTTGGCTTTCATGATCTGTTGGCTTAACATCAAGCCAACCAATGATTCTTGCAGGTATTTCCCCAGGTGAAGGTCTCAACCAAAGCCCCTCAAACCTATCAGCTCCCTGTGGATCACAACTGTGCTGCAGGTCTACATGATGCAGTGTTAGCAGAGCAAACAAGGAGACAGAGCAAGAGCCAAGAGCTGCCTGTGGGAGGAACAGCATCAGCTGCCCTAGGCCAGTAGGGTGCAATGCTGCTCCAGGAAGCCCTGCTCAGGAGGTGCTGTAGAATCACAAGTCACTGCTTTCCTCCTAACCTCTCTGGCATCCATGACAGTGCCTACTCCAACTGTCAAAGCCATCGTGGGGACTTTGGAGAGGTCACCATCGAAGAACCTGGCATTAGCCAGAATGGTGTCCATAGCCAAGGTCTTCACTCGTGTCCTGGATACCAAACTTGATCCAGGCTCGTTGAAGGCAATGTGACCGTCAGGGCCAATACCTGTAACAGAGACCATTGCAGAGGAGAGTCAGTGGCTGAACAGCTCACATCAGAAGCAAACTCCTATTAGAAAGGCACTCAATGCCTCAGGAGTAGATACAGAGCCAAGAAAAACTCTTGTAGTTCTGCTCAAGCTCGAATTTGCTTCTAGTGGGAACGACAGCAAAAGCCTTCTCTAAAGCCAGTGGAGACCCCCAAGCAAACAAAGCTGATGGCAGAATCTTGAGGTAAAGTGATGGCAGAAGCTTGCTTGGAGCTTCTGTTGGCTCACAGACTCCACTGCTCCTAGGAGTTTCCTGTTAGCCTTGGCAGCTGTAGTATGGTTTGTATTTGGTACAGTTCTAGCCCTGCCTGGTTCTAACTGATTCCTGAACAATTCACCTACTGAGCTGAAATACCTAAAACTGGGGGAGCAGACAAGGCTGCCAGCATACCTGAGTGCCCAGGGTGCTGGAGCACAGGGGGCCTTTCACTACAAACCCACTAACTGCACTGAAAATGAACTGAGCAGAAATGAGCTAGTGGAGGAAAGGCAGCACTTCCTGCCAGTGGTGACAGACTTTCAGCTTCTCACCTCCAACAAAGAGTTCAATTCCTCCAGCTGCTTTGATTTTGTCCTCAAAGGCCTCACACTCTGCCTGGAGATCAGCTGCATTCCCATCCAGAATGTGAACGTTCTCTGGTGAGATGTCGATGTGCTTGAAGAAGTTGTTCCACATGAAGGAGTGGTAACTTTCTGGGTGGTCCCTTGGCAGACCTGGCAACACAGCACGACTAAGGCCACCAGAAAGTGTCACCCATGACATAAAGCACCTACATGCAGCGGCATTAGTACCAGAGCACTGCCTGCCCTGTCTCATTTGTGACTCCCTCAACATCAATCCAGTTCTCAGCACCATGTCTTTTAGCAAATACTTAGCCTGTGTGTTTTTAATATTTGGAGATTTAGGTTTGCTCACTAATCTCTGTATTTTTTTCTGAAGAGGCTGTTCCTTCACAGCTTCACAGAGGAAACAGCCTCCACTATCTCATCAGGAGTACACAGGGATTAGGGAAGGGCAGCTGGACAGGTAACACATTGGTCCTTGTAGGAGACTTGGAGCTAGTGACCTTTATAACTCCTGAGCAAAGGTGGCAGTAAATACTGCACACTATCTCAGCTTGCAATGATAGACACATGGAATCACTTAGAATGGAAAAGACCTTTAATATCATCAAGTCCAACCACTAACTCAGCACTGCCAGGTTACCACTAAACCATGTCCCTCAGCGCCACATCTACACAGCTTTAAAACCCCTCCAGGGATGGAGGCTCTACCACTGCCCTGGGCATCCCTGGGCCAGGCCTTGACAACCCTCAAGGGGAATAAATCGTTCCTCATGTCCAACCCAAACCTCTCCTAGGGCAATTTGAGGCCATTTCTTCTTGTCCTGTTGCTTGCTCCTTGGGAGAAGAGACCAACCCCCCATCTGGCTCCTTTCAGGGAGCTGTAGAGAGATAGAAGGTCTCATCCAGAACAATCCCAGCTGATGAAATGGGTCCTTACCTGGTCCACACCTATCCATTCATTTTTATGGACCTGTAGTGATAGCATAAAGATTTTAAACCAGAGAAGATTGAGACTGGACATTAAGAAGAAGTTCTTTAGTATGAGGGTGTTGAGACACTGGAACAGGTTGCCGAGATAAGCTGCGGACACTTCATCCCTGGAGGTGTTCAAGGCCACGTTGCCTTCAGCAAGCTGGGCTGGGGACGGCACCCCTGCCCACGGCAGGGGCTGGAACTGTCCTGAAGGTCCCTCCGACCCACACCATTCTGTGATTTGACGATACGCAGCAACACAGAAAAGGAATGGCACATCCTTCACGTCTGCGGGCACTCACCCACGTACTCGTCCATGTTGAAGGTTTTCACGTACTTGAAGGAGAGGTCCCCGTTCCTGCAATACTCCACCAACTTTCTGTAGCAGCCCAGCGGTGTGCTGCCTGCGGGGAACGGCCGCCTCAGCGCCGGGCAAAGGCCCCCCGGCCCCGCTCCGCTCCCGACCCCGGCACCCACCTGTGGGCAGCCCCAGCGTGAAAAACCTGCCAGGTCCGGGCCCGAAGCGGACGATCCGGTTGCGGATGTACTTGGCCGCCCACTCGCTGGCCTCCGCGTACGTCTCCTGGATGATCAACTTCATGGCGGCTGAGGGCAGGCTAGAGCGGCGGAGCCGCTACACCGCCATCTTAACGCCGCTCCTCCTCCGTCCGACCGACCTGCCTGTCAGCTCG
>VWYK01035769.1:68588-78969 GCA_013399775.1 Semnornis frantzii
GTCTTGGGCTGCGGCCGCGGAGCGGCTCCGGGTCCCTGGGTGTGCCCGCGGCCGGAGCGACCTTGTCCGCGGGCAGGGTGCCGTGCCCCAGCGTGCTGCAGGCCCGCAGGTCAGCGAACTTGGCGTGGATCCTCCGGTGGAGCAAACTTCTTCTGCCCTCTCTTGAGATTACCGTTAATTTTTACTTCATCCTCTGGCTCGGGTTTACATCTATGTAGGCCGCAGACTGCCCTTAAAGAGATGCCTCGAAAATTTGGGGCTGTGCGCTGCCTCCTGAAGGAGAGGATGTTTAGCCGGGAATATTGGCATCACAGAAAGGATTTGGGGTCACTTGTGTCCCACCGCATGACTTGGCTCCTGCCGATGTGTGTTTCTGACTTGCAGACGCAGTGACTTTGTTACTGAAACAAGGGAGAAATCCCTCAAAAAATCTCTTACTTCTGCCTCAGTCTGGTTCCAAAGAATGTTTATCAATATGATAATAGGCACTTTACCAAAAAAAATAAATAAAAAAAAAATGTATATGTGTGTGTATAAAGAACTCTGACCTGCTTAAATGAGGTTCTTAGAAGGAATCACTGTTACAGTCTTGCCTTGGTAGCATTTTCAGTGTAGGTAAGCTCCGTGTCTTCAGAGTATGAGGTGCACCTTCCTGGGATAGAATGTTAGTCTCATCATAATAGCTGTCAGTCTGTTTTTCACATGCTAGAAATATAAAAGTTAGATAAGCCAGGCTTTTTTTTGTTGTTGTTATTCTGTGCAAAGCAGATGTGTTCACTTATGAGAACAAATCTCTCTGTTGTCATTCTTGGAAATGCTGGGTAGGGATAACCAGATCTTACTAATCGCCTTTCTCAGCAGAGTCCTGCTGCCTGTCCTGGTGACCCCAGCAAACAGATTGATAGCTTGATTGAATGGTTTGGGTTGGAAGGGACCTTCAGGATCATCTAGTTCCAACCCTCTGCCAGGGGCAGAGACACCTTCCACTAGAGTAGGTTGCTCAAGGCTCCAGCCTGGCTTTGAACACCTCCAGGGAGGGGCCATTCACAACCTCTCTAGACAACCTGTTCCAGTGTTTCACCACTCTCACTGTAAAGAATTTCTTCATAATCTCCAGTCTAAAGCTACCCTCTTGAAGCTTCAATCCATTCCCTCTCATCCTAGCACTACAAAGGTTGCAAAAAAGTCCTTCCCATCTCTCCTATAGCCCTCTTCAGGTACTGGAAGGCTGCTCTGAGGTGTCCCCAGAACCTTCTCCAGACTGAACAAACCCAACTCTCACAGCCTGTCCCCACAGGATCGCGGGATCTTAGGGGTTGGAAGGGACCGAAAGAGATTGAGTCCAACCCCCTTGCAAGATCAGGACTGTACAGTCTATCGCAGGGGAGCTTCTGAAGCCCTCTGATCATCTTCATGGCCTCCTCTGGACACCCACTCCAGCAGTTCATCACCTTTACCAGTGGCTTTTACAAAGGGATTTAGTTTCATGTCTCATCACCATGAGGCTGTGGAGCAAGGTGACAGAATGTGCTATAGGATGCTTGCCTTGCTCTCCAGGGTCTGCACCTGGCCAATAAGCACTGTCCTGGTTTCCTTAAAAGAGAAGCTGGCTGAAGCTGTGGTGTGGGCAGGTCCTGCTGGCACATCCCCCAGACACACAGCAGATGCCACGCTCGACACAGAGCACAGCTCTGCCTGGTGCTGCACAGATGAGGGATCAGGCTGTGCCCCAAAGGATTTACACTGCTAAAGACAAACAGATAATGGAGGCCCAGTGAAACGACTGGTGTAACTGGAGTATGGAATTGGAAACCCACGTGTAAATATATTTCCTTTCGTGTAGCCGTTTAGAAATGGCTTTTTCCCCCTCACCCTCTGCCAGAACCCTGGGAACCAGCATGTTATTGCTGAGCTGGTTCTTGGTGCTTGTTTAGCCTGCAGAAAAGGAGGCTGAGGGGAGACCTGACTCTCTGCAACTTCCTGAAAGGAGGTCAGAGCCAGGTGGAGACTGGGCTCTCTCCCAAGGAACAAGCAATAGGACTAGAAGAAATGGATTCAGGTTGCCCCAGGGCAGGTTTAGGTTGGACATGAGGAACAATTTCTTCCCGGAAAAAGATGTTAAGGGCTGGTCCAGGCTGCCCAGGGCAGTGGTGGAATCTCCATCCCTAGAGGGGTTTCAAAACAGTGCTGAGGGACATAGTTCAGTGGTGACTTGGGCTAATGGTTAGACTTGGTCCTTTCCAACTTGGTCTTTTCTGACCAAAATGATTCTATGATTCTAGTGTTTGTGTTGCTCTAAAGCCCCCTGCAAGCTGTGAGGCTAAAGATGCAGAGCTGGGATTTTGAGAAAGAGGAGATGAGAGGATGGGAGAGGCTTTCTGGCATTGAGTGTGTCAGGTTTTTTTCCATACACTGAGACATCATGTGTGTGAGTGTACAATTAACTAACAGCCCACATGCCAAAGAGGAAAGGCTTGTAAGGAATCGGTAACTAAGGGCTGGAGCTAAATACAAAACCAGCAAGCAGAGGTAGCCTGTAGAAATTCACAGCAAACTCATTGAATCTTTAAGTTACTGGATTGTGAGGCAGTGAAGGAGAAGGGAAAACAGCAAAACTTGATCATACATTTTTTTCAGAGGGGTAATGTGGTAGTGGAGCTTGTCACGTACCTGAACTGTCCCAGCACAGCTAAAGGTGACACCATCCAAGCATGCCAGGGGTGTGTAAGCCTTGCTCCAGGAAGGGTTATTGGTGTATAGGAGCAGCAGTACTGTGGTGTGAACACTCCTGTGGTGTAAAATGTTTGTAGAATTCCCTGGGTATATTTTGAGAAGAAAAGATGGTCCCCAAGAAAGCTGGGGAGGGACTTTTTACAAGGGATTGTAGTGGTGAGATGAGTGGGTATGGATTGAAGCTTGAGGGGAGATTTAGACTGGAGATTAGGAAGACATTCCTTACAGTGAGGCTCTTGAGACACGTGAACAGGTTTCCCAGGGAGGTAGTGGATGCCGCCTCCCTGGAGGTGTTCAAAGCCAGGCTGGATGAGGCCTTGAGCAATCTGGTCTAGTGTGAGGCGTCCCTGCCCATGGCAGGGAATTGGAACTAGATGGCCTTCAAGGTCCCTTCCAACCCAAACCATTCCATTAGTCTATGAATTGTTACTGAGGATGAACCCAAACAACATAAATTGATAACAGAATTTGAAACCTGTGTGTTTCTTACCCAATCTTGCTCTTCAGACATGCTGCCCTGGAGGGGGAGGGGATGAGCTTTGCACCTTGGTAGCCCTCTTCACAGCATACTCTCAGCCTGAGTCCTTTCTCTGGTACCTGCAGTGTTAAAGGGTATTCAGCAGCGGATTTCTTCTCTAAAGCCAAGTTTCTGGCCCTTATGCTTTGTTCCAGCATTAGCTAATCTGATAAAAAATAGCCTGCGCTGACGCCTCGGGATGATGTGGCAATTCGATACACTGAGGAAGTGCAGCTCTGTGGAGAAAAAGGCTGAAACTCCAGAGAAAGGATTTCAGCTTCTCCCAGACCCTTTCCATTGGGAGCAGTGGCTGGAGCAGCAAGCAAGAGCTGGTCAGGGTGACTGGGATCTACACAGTGTGACCAGGGCAGAACTCTTCCTCTTCTGTGATGAGGCTGTACTTGTTGGAGATGGGAATGGGAGATGTCAGAAGTGCTTTAGAGGGCTGGAGCACCTCTCCTGTGAAGACAGGATGGGAGAGTTGAGGCTTTTGAGCCTGAGGAGCCTTCTAAGGTCTCCTCCAGGGAGACCTTAGAGACGCATTTCAATATCTGAAGGAAACCTATAGGAAGGCTGGGGAGGAGCTGTTTAGAAGGGCTTCTGGTGATAGGACAAGAGGCAATGTTTTGAAACTGGAGCAGGGCAATTTTAGGTTGTACGTTAGGAGGAAGCTCTTCACAGTGAGGGTGGTGAGATGCTGAAATAAGTTGCCCAGGGATGTAGTTGAGCCTTCATCCCTGGAAGCATTCAAGGTCAGACTTGATGTGGCCCTGGGCAGTCTGCTTTAGTTATGTCCCTGCCGGCTGCAGGGGGGTTGGACAGGATGACCTTTGAGGGTCCCCTCCAACCTGGTCCAATCCACGAATGTCTGGGAAGAAGGGAGGCTGCAGCAAGCCCTGATATCATCCTGGGCAGTGCTGTTGTCCTTTAGAGCTGCCTTTAGGAAAGCTATGCAGGGATGCTGTTAGGATTAGGTGGCTTAAAGCCTTTTCAACTAACCCCTGGGTTGTGAGTTCAGTGACAGAACTGTCACTTAGAATAGGAACTAACCTCCATTCTGCAACAAAAAAATAACCAGGCTTTTAATAGATTTATTTACACTATGTTAACTGAGGCATGCTTTTTACTTGAGGCATTTGCAGATCTCTGTGATGGAGATGAGTAATGTAAACCCACCTAGAAAATGGTGGGTGTGTTAAAGAATGGAGACATATTCCTTTTGAAGTGCTCTTTCTTCTTGTTCCATTTGTCGAAGGCTCTCCATGGATCATGAATCATTTTGTAAAGGGATGTGGCTATGGGTAACATGAGGAAAAAATAGATTTTTTCCATTTGTTTGGGTTTCTTCCAGTCAAACTCTAGAAATATGACACCAAGCTGTATGGCACATGCTGGAGGGAAGGGATCTATCCAGAGGGACTTGGACAGGCTGGAGAGGTGGGCCCATGCCAACCTCATGAAGTTCAGCAAGACCAAGTGCAAGATCTTACACATGGGTCAGGGCAATCCCAAGCACAAATCCAGACTAGGCTAGGAGTGGCTTGAGAGTGGTCTTAGAGGAGAAGAGAAGGGTAGAGTGGTCCTGAGGAGTGTCAGTTGATAATAAACTCACCATGAGCCAGCAATGGTCACTGATAGCCCAGAAGGCAGCTGTGTGCTGGAATGCATCCAAAACAGTGTGACCAGCAGGACAGGGTGGGGATTCTGCCTCTCAGCTTTGCTCATTTGCACTACACTGATCCACCTGAAGCACTGCATCCCATTCTGGTGCCCTCAACACAAAAAGGACATGGAGCTGCTGGAGCAGGTCCAGAAGAGGCACAAAGGTCATCAGAGGGAGAGGGCTGAAGAACATTCCCTATGGAAACAGACTGAGAGAGTTGGGGCTGTTCAGCATGGAGGAGGCTCTGGGGAGACCTTAGAGCAGTGTTCCAGTATGTAAAGGGGGTGCATCAGAGTAGCTTGTAGTGATAAGATGAGGGGCAGTGGCTTTGAGCTGGAAGAGGGAAGATTTACACTGGAGATTAGGAAGAAATTCTTCCCAGTGAGGGTAGTGAGACACTGGAACAGGTTACCAAGAAGGTTGTGGATGCCCCCTCCCTGAAGGTGTTCAAGGCCAGGTTGGATGAGGCCTTGAGCAACCTGATCTAGTGGAAGGTGTCCCTGCCCATAGCAGTGGGGTTGGAACTGGATGATCTGCAATGTCACTTCCAACTCAAGCCATTCTATCAAGCTATGANGGCCCTCTTTGTTTTTTTTTTTTTTTTTTTTTTTTTTTTTTTTTTTTTTTTTTTTTTAGCTAAAATGGGCAGGTGGAAACCAAAAGACAAATCTAACAAACCTTTTCATGTCAGCAGTTAGAATCAGTCATGACACTATTTGTTTCCTTGCTGAGGTACTGGTAGCATGTAGATGTGCTTGCTAACAATCCAGGCAGCTGATAAGAATGATGAGGAAATTTCCAGGGAAATTTGGGGCTGCCTTTTTTTTTTTTTTTTTTTGATGGGGGGAGGTGTGTGTCTGGAAATTTCCCTGCTTTGTCTGTAGCTGCCCAATGTCCAGCTCAGTCTTTGTTCAGGTCATTCAAGTCTCTGTTCTGTTCTGAAATGCCCACTTCCGTAGGCACCAGGTGAGTTTGCAAGGTTTTAGTGATTCTGTGTGAAAAAGCAATTCTAGAATTAAAATAAATTCCATCTCTGGAACTCAGAGACTTTGGGAAAGGCGGTGTAACAGTAGGAGTCTGGTATCACCTTGTAGCTTCTGTAACAGGAGAGCAGAGCCTTGCATGCAGGCTTTTAAATAAAATATTAGCAGGCATATCAGGGTTGTGCTGGAATCTTATCTGAGCTTCTTTGATGACTTCTCTCTTAACACTAAAATTCAGTGGGGCTCTGAAACCACACCACAGAAGCAGATGAAGGAACAGCCCCTCAGGCCTTTGGGTTATTAAGTGGCTCAGAGAAGTTGTGCCTTTTTGTGCGGGCTTGGCATTGCCTCTTAAAAGCAGCCATAGAGTCATAGAATGGTTGGAATGGTGTTGGAAGGGACCTTGAAGATCATCTACTTCAAACCCCTTGCCATGGGCAGGAGCACCTTCCACTAAACCAGGTTACTCAAACCATATGAAAACCAAGAAGCAGAAGTTCTGTATGGGTGTGAATTCTGATTCTTCATTTCTGGGCCTAAGAAAAAATGTTCAATATTCAGGTATATCCATGTCTGTCTCTTGTAAAATAACTCAATTTGATTGATGGTGCCAAATTGGATTTTTTTTTTTCATTGAAGATATTTTCATCATACACAGGAAGGAGAAAGTGATATTTAAAAATACTTCAAAGATCCAGAATTCTATATATGGTGTTTTGGCATCCAGAAAAAAAGTGTTAATCTTGTTCTGAATATTCCAGTCAGGCTTTTTGATTTAAGTGTGTGAAGAGAAGGCTCTGGGGAGACCTAATAGGAACCTTCCAGTACCTGAAGGGAGCCACAAAAAGGCTGCAGAGCAACTCTTTCCAAAGGCCTGCAGAGATAGGACCAGGGGCAAGGGTTTGAAATTAGAGAAGAGGAGATTGGATGTTAGGAAGAAGTTCTGCACCGTGAGGGTGCTGAAACACTATGACAGGTTGCCAGAGGAGGTAGTTGAGGCCCCATCTGTGGAGATATTCAAGGTCAGGCTGGACAAGGCTGAGCAGTCTGATCTAGTGGACAATGTCCCTGCTGACTGTGGGGCAGTTGGACTAGATGACCTTTGGAGGTCCCTTCCAGCCCAAACCATTTTGTGATTCTATCCAAGATTAAAATCTCTTTCTTCTGTATTAAACTCTGGAACGTTCAAACCTAAGGATGGTCTGTAGGCACAGGTTAATACTGGCCCATGTTCTTGTTCACAGCCAGGCCAGACCAGGTGATTCCCAGTTTGAACAGAGGTGAGGGAATTACCTCAGCCTGTTTCCCAGGACTGAGATGTATTTACATGTTGTGAAGCCATTAACTGCTGTGACTCACTGAAGAACATCATCCTTGTGAGCACAGGTTGTGTTTTGATGGGTGTAAAATGCATTTTTGGTTGTGTTTTTAGCTTGGAAGTTGGAAGGATTGGTGCAGATGTGCCCTTCTGGGGAATGTTCCTGCTGGTTCCTCATCCTTGCCATCTCGCTTTGTAGGTGCAGCTGGGTGCTTACTGCATGGTCTGACTGGAAATCAACAAAGCACTTTTGGGCAGAGGGAGTGCAGGCAGGGTTTTCAGTCCTGTATTATACAAGGGAGGAGTATCTCAGGTTGGTGGAGACCTCAGGATGCTGCTCCCAAGAGTTGGCCAGGGCTCAGGGCCCTGGGGAGTATCAGTTTCCCACTGGGCAAAGGGAGGGGATTCTGCCCTTCTGCTCCAGTCTGCTGAGAGCCCATCTGCAGTGCTGGGTCCAGCTCTGGAGTCCTCAGCACAGCAGAGACCTGGATCTGTTGGAGTGGGACCAGAGGAGACCACAGCAGGTGGGAGGGCTGCAAGCCCTGTGCTGTGAGGCCAAGCTGAGGGAGTTGGACTTGTTCACAAGGCTCCAGAGAGACCTTCTGGTGGCCTTGCAATGCTTAAAGGGGTCAAGCAAAAAGCTGGGGACAGATTTTTGAGCTGGGTCTGTTGTGACAGGACAGGGGTTGATGGTTTGAAACTAAAAGAGGGAGGATGGTGAGACCCTGGCCCAGGTTGCCCAGTGGGGTGGAGATGCCCCATGCCTGGCACTGTTTCAGATCAGGTTGTTTGGAGCTCTGAGCAACCTGCTCTAGTTGCAGCTGTCCCTGCTGACTGCAGGAGGGTTGGACTAGATGACCTTGAAAGGTCCTTTTTCAGCCAAACCAGCCCGGGATTCCTTGATCTCCTGGGGAAGGGAGAAACCAGCAAGGGTTTGCTTAGCCAAGGTGACTGCCAAGCCTGTCATCTTGGAGCCACACCATAGCATGCTGGGCACAGGTAGCTGGACCAGACATGGTGTTTGGGGCTGTCCCCCACCTCTGTTCTGTGATCTGGAGGGAGAAAACAGTTACTTGCTCATCCAGGAGGGGTCTGGTGCATAGTGAGTTGTCTTGTCTGCTAGCTTAGTGTTATTCCTGCTGGTTAATAAGGTTCTAGAGACCTGGGCAAAAGGCAGGATTTCAAATCAGGGGCTGGTTAAAGGGAAGCTGAAGTCAATAAAAATAATTCTTCAGAGTCGGCAGCAACTTTGATTTGCTTCCAAAAGGCCAGAGATAGGGAAGGAAAAATGTGAGGGGAGCTGTAATGGGCATGAAGTGTAAGCTTTTTGTGGGCAGGCTGGAGAACTCTCAAATGTAATGGTGACACATGTTTTTTTATTTCTTTATTTAAGCATTTGCCTTGCACAAGTTATGATTTCATCCTTCTGAAAAAGCAAATCAATCCTGTCACCTTTAGAAAAACACAGATTGTGTCAGGAGCCTAAACATCTGCCTTTGGAAGGCTTAGAGAAACCATAGAAACAGCGAAAATGGGATGTGCTGAGAGTTAGCTTCATCCTAGAGTGCCTCTGGGGAGTTTCTCTGCAGCTCTGCCTTGCATGCCAGAACATCCAGAACTGAAATGCACTCAACATTGATGATCTGTGGCTGAGTTAATACCTACTGCTGATGATAAATTGCTTAGGTGAAGCTCATAGTAATCCTGATACTGTATGAAGAACATTTGCATGCAGCCTAAGGGTTTAGGGCAAAGGGAAATTAAAAAGATCCAAAACTCTGCCAAGTTAGGAAAATTTGGAAGAATGAACAACTCTCTTCGGTGGAAATGGATTCTGCAAAGTATACATGGCAACACTTGAAAACAGTTTGTACCTTTTGTACTTCACCACTGCTGTGCTATGTTTACATGAGAAGCTCACCAAGAGCTGGCCATATGCTCTTGCTGCCCAGAAGGCAAGCCTGTTCTGAGCTGCATCTAAAGGCGTGTGGCCAGCAGGGCAAGAGAGGGGATTCTGCCCCTTTGCTCTGCTCCTGACACCCCACCTGGAGCACTGTGTCCAGCTCTGGTGTCCCCATCATAGGAGGGGCACAGACCTGTTGGAGTGAGTTCAAAGGAAGACCTCAATCTCTGATCCAGGGACTCAAGCTCCTCTGCTGTGAGGATAGGCCAAAGGAGCTGAGATTGTTCTACCTAGGGAAGAGAAGACTTCAGGGGGACCTTAGAGCTGCCTTCCAGTACCTGAAGGGATCCTACAGAGAGGCTGTAAAGAGACTTCTCATAAAAGCGTCTAGCAACAGGACAAGGGGGAATGGTTTTAAGCTGAATGAGAGCAGGGTTAGACTGGATCTTAAGAAAAAGTTCTTCAGTACAAGGCTAGTAAGACTCTGGAATAGATTGCCCAGAGTGGTTGTGGATGCACCTTCCCCAGAGGTGTTCAGGACCAGGGTGAATGAGGCCTTGGGTAACCTGTTCTCTTGTGGCAGGGAGGTTGAAGTAGATGATCTCTGAGGTCCCTTCCAGCCTGAGCCATTCTATAATTCTGTGTCTCACAGAGGAAGGTGGTAGAGAGAGACAGTGTCTTGCTCAGAGCCAAGCTTCTGAAGGCGTTTTTTTGACAAATCAGTGTCCCAGAGTTTTACCCACTGCTTCTAGGCAGCTTTTGGTGACTAGACCACAGTCAAACATCTGTTGTGATAACTGTGTCACTGTCTTAGTGCTGCAGGTGCAAGAGTCAGCGTGCTTTAAAAGCTCAAATCCAACAGTGACTCTAAGAAAGAACACTCCCCAGCCTCAGCAAAGCAGACTGGGACTAAACATTCTTTGAATCAGCTTCTAGAGGTTCCGAAGGCAGAGCCCCAGGATGGGATTGCCCACAGTCCTGAGCAGTGCAGCCTCCATGTGTGGTGTGTGCCTGGTGCTGCACAGGGCAGGTGGAACAGGAGGGGAGAGCTGGCCCTGTGGGGCCTGGTGACTCACTCTTCCTGTCACATGAAGCCTTCCTGCTCTACTAATAAGCACTTATTTGAGTTTTAGCTGCCTGGACTCATTACAAAGGCTGGAAGGCATTTGTGTACCTTGTCCATTAGAAGAAAAATCTGTTTTCTGTGACCATACACCTTCCAGAGCCTGCAGCTCAGCTTGAAAAAAGGAGCTTTTTTTTTTTT
>VWYK01035769.1:79012-119417 GCA_013399775.1 Semnornis frantzii
TTTTTTTTTCTTTTTCTTTTTCTCTGGTCTTCTTACCTGAATTGTGATGCCCTGCAGCCAGCAGTAAGTTCAACTTCTTCCTTCTACACAAGACCGTGGTAAAAATATTCATAGACTCACAGATTGGTTTGGGTTGGAAGGGACCTTCCAGATCATCCAGTTCCAACCCCCCTGCCATGGGCAGACACACCTTCCACTAGACCAGGGTGCTCAAGACTTCATCCAGCCTGGCCTTGAGCACCTCCAGGGAGAGGGCTTCCACAACCTCCCTGGGCAACCTGTGCCAGTGTCTCACCACTCTCACTGTAAAGAATTAGAAGACTTAGAAGGTTGTTTTTGTGGGTTTTTTTCTACAACCAGGAGGGTTTTAGCTCCTGCCACCCCTTCTCCAGGAGAGCAGATAATGCTGGGAATGTCTTATCCAGAGAGTGCCTCCTGTGTCAGAGACTTTCCTCCTTCATTAACAGGTTGGCTCCTGCATAGGCTGAAGCAAAAAAAGGGGCCAGGGATTGAATTGTCATGGATAGACTGAAAATAAGCCTGGTGGAACATTTTCTGAGAATACACAGAATCCCAGCATGGTGGGGTTGGAAATGACCTCTGAAGATTGTCCAGTCCAACCCCACTGCTAAAGCAGGGTCACCCACAGCAGCTTGCCCAGGATCACAATGGCCAGGTGGGGTTGGAAGCTCTCCAGAGGATGGAGACTCCACATCCTCACTGGGCAGCCTGCTCCAGAGCTCCATCACCCTCACAGCAAATAAGTTTTTCCTTTCTGAGTAGAGGATGAGGGCTGCTGTTGGAGTATGGAATCATGGAGTCACAGACAGGTCTGGGTTGGAAGGGACCTTTAAAGGTCATTTACTTAGTTCAGCTCCGGAGGAGTTGTGGAGGCTCCAGCGCTGGAAGTGTTCAAAGGCAGGCTGGATGGGCCCATGAGCAGCTTGATCTAGTGGAATGTGTCACTGCTTGTTGCAGGGTGTTTAGAACTAGATGACCTTTAAGGTCACTCCCAACCCAAACCATTCTGTGGTTCCAAAACCAGCTTCTACCTCTCTGTTCAGGCACAGGGTTTAGTCCTGAGGTGATTTTTTTGAAACGAGTTGTCTTTCTGCATCAAAACTCATCTTTTTGTTGCTGAGATGATGAAAAATGGGAAGAAGACAAAAAACGAGATGACAGATGGTTTGTAAATCCCTTTCTGGTGCATTCTGCGTGGAACACTTTTGGCCTGGTCTTGCTTCTCTGAGCAGAGCCTGTGTCCATGTAGCTGCTCCACGATGGGACGCTGTGGGTTGGAGAAGCCGCGTGGTTATTTATACAGAGCCTGTGGGAAGCACAGTGCACAAAATCGACTCCTCCTCAGTCACACAGTGTGAAAGGTTGAAGGGAAATGGCAAGATTCAGATTTATATGGATCCTTATGTAATATATCCATGAAAAAAATCTTCCTTGGCAAAGCTGCAGGCAGTACTGGAGGCTTTTGTTGGGTATCTCCTGCTATTTCCTCAACTAAACCAGATGCTGCTAAGCCATGTGAGCTGAGGAGGCCGAGGAAGTGCCAGGGCAGTGGAAAGATACTGAGAAGATTTGTGCTGTGCCTTGCTGAAGTCCAGGAGTGTGAGGATACCACACCTGAAAGGAGCCTGCAAGATAGCCAGGAAGGGACAAGGCTTATAGTGACAGGACAAGGGGCAATGGCTTTGAGCTGAAATAGGGCACACTGAGATTGGAGATTAGGGAGAAATCCTTGACAGTGAGGGTGGTGAGACACTGGAACAGGTTGCCTGGGCAGGTTGTGGATGTCCCCTATCTGGAGGTGTCCAAGGCCAGGTTGGATGAAGCTTTGAGCAACATGCTCTAGTGGAAGGTGTCTGCCCGTGACAGGAGTTTGGAACTAGATGATTTTTTGAAAACCACCTCCTACCTGAGATGGCACATGGATTATTTCCAGTGGGAGCTCGTCCATGTGGAGCAGGGCAGCTGCTCGTATGCCCCATGGTGCTGGGAAATAGTCTTAGAATCATAGAATTGTGTGGGATGGCAGAGACCTCTAAGGTCATCCAGTCCAACCATTAACCCAACACCACCATGGCCATGAAATCACATCCCCAAGTGCCATGTCCACACATTTCTTGAACACCTGCAGGGACGGTGACTCCACCACCTCCCTGGGCAACCAATCTGCCATGGACAATTTAAACTCCAGAGGTGATTTCACAGAAGTTGATGAGCCTTCTAAACTTCGTGGTTGGTCTGTTCAGTTGCAGAATGAAGAGGAGCCAGGCGAGGCTGTGCCAGTGGTGAACGATGCTCCTCCACCTTACAGCAGCATCTCTGCGGACAGCACAGGTAAAGTGAGCTGGAAGGAGACAGCTTGGGTGCTCTTCTTGTTCTTCCTTACCTCCCTAAATCTTCTTGTTGATTGATGGCATGGCAGCATCCTTCCCAAGGCTGCAAAGCATCAGGATTGATCCAGAGAAACCATGGTTACTTGTGGTTTAGAAGATGCATTTTGGCTGCCTTCATCTGATGTCATCCCATCAAGCGGTATTCAGGTTACATCTCAGAGCATTCTCTGTTCAAGGGCTCTGAGGATTTGTGGTTCTCCTCTCATCATTTGGCCCTTGGATGATGCTGTGCTCCTTCCAAACAGTATTTGATACTTAAGAGGGATTAAAGAGTTCACTCTTTCTGCAGTTTGCAGTGGCTGAGGACTCGCTCATGAGGGTTAGTCTTCTCATGAAGCATCACACTGTGGTGGCACTGATGGCATTTAGTGGAAGAACTTGGTTTGTGTGGTATCAGAGTATTCTGGCTTAGGGAAAGCTTCTTTTTTTTCCTCTCCAGAGCTTTCACAGTCAGTCACAGAATATGGGGATTGGAAGGGACCTCTGGAGATCACCAGTCCAATCCACCTGCTAGAGCAGGATTACCTAGAAAAGATCATGCAATGAACGTGCCCAGGCAGGTTTGGAATCTCTGCAGAGATGGAGACAGTTGTTCATACAGCCCTATCAACCAAGCAGCTTTGGAGAGAAGTCGAAATATTCACAGAATCCCATAATGCCAGGTTGGAAGGGACCCCAAGCATCATCTGGTCCAACCTTCCTAGGTAACAGGAGAGTTGAAATGAGCTGGCCCAGCACCCTGTCAACCAAGCCTTAAAGCTGTGCAGTGTAGGGGACTCCAACACTTCCCTTAGGAGATGATTCCAGTGTCCAGCTCTTCTTACAGGGAAACATTTTCTGCTGGAGTCCAACGGGGATCTGCCCAGCAGTAACTTGTCCCCATCACCTCTTCTCTTTTCCATGGGACTCCTTGTGAAAAGGGAGTCTCCATTTGCCTGGGAGCAACCCTTTATGTACTGTCCCATGGTGTTAAGGCCTCCCCTAAGACTTCTCTTCTGAAGGCTGAACAAAGTATCCTATATAGAGGAATCCACTACTTCCCTTAGAGTGTGTTCCTCAAGCTGCCTGTCAAGTGTCCTGCCTTGGACAGGACACTGTTCTTAAAGACATCCCTTAGTTCTGGTCCCTTAGCTTGTCTCAGTGACTGGAGCTCAGAAATGTTTGGGTTTTGTTTCAAACCCTTTCCCCTCCATCACAAAACAATTTGGAGTCTCTCTGGAATACGTGGTCACCAGTCCCTACTAAGGCTTGCAGTTCTTTGGTCACCAGTGCCCTACTAAGGCTTGCAGTGATGGTTCTTTAACTCACTGAAACCACATGGACTTGACAATCTGACCATTTCTGTTGTCAGAAGAGGCATAGTATGTGTCATGGGTTTAAAAATAAGCCCAGGCAGATGTGGTAAAGCACTGCTCTGTGTCTTACTTTCTTAGGTAAGTGCTCCCTTGGCTTTCACTTTCTGTTTTGGGATGACAGGAGGCTGGAGGGATGGGGAGAAGACAGAAGGGGCAGGCTGCAACACTCTAGGGTGTTGGGATGTTTTGAGGTCATCTGGAACTCTTGTCCTTCCCAGTGTGAGGAGGACCATGAAATGATCAGGAGACTGGAACACCTCTTCTATGGGGACAGGTGGAGGGAGCTGGGCTTGTTCTGTCTGGAGAAGGCCCAAGTACCTGAAGGGGGCCTACAAGAAGGCTGCAGAGGGACTGATTCCAAAAGCCTGTAGTGATAGAACAAGGGGCAATGGTTTGAAATGAGAGAAGAAGAGATTTAAATTGGGTGTTAAGAACAAGTTCTTTACCATGAGGGTGCTGGAACACTTCAACAGGTTGCCCAGGGAGGTAGCTTGCTCTTACAGGCCTTGAGTGACCTGTGCTAGTGGGATGTGTCCCTGCCTATGGCAGGGGCTTGGAACTAGATGACCCTTGAGATCCCTTCCAACCTTATCATTCTATGATTCTATGATTCTATGTTCAGGAGCTGCCAAGTAACCTTCTCTATAATGTTTTTTTCCAGCTTATTTTGACTACAAGGATGAGTCAGCATTTCCTAAGCCTCCATCTTACAATGTGGCCACGACACTGCCGAGTTACGATGAGGCAGAGAGAACCAAGGCTGAGGCCACAATTCCCTTGGTTCCTGGAAGGGTGAGTTCACTCAGCTGCCCCCTGTCCTTCACATACCTTCTTTAAATCCTGCCATGATTTTTTTTTTTTCCCTTTAAACCTTTTATCAGCTGGGCTGAAGATACTCCCAAGAGTTCTGGGGTTAATTTTTGTTGTGTGCTTCTCCTCTGGGCAGCTCTGATGATGCCAGAGATAT
This sequence comes from Semnornis frantzii, assembly GCA_013399775.1. Lineage (NCBI taxonomy): Eukaryota > Metazoa > Chordata > Aves > Piciformes > Ramphastidae > Semnornis > Semnornis frantzii. The sequence continues at coordinate 83,746 of VWYK01035769.1, forward strand.
CTCAGTAACGCCAGCATGTGCCACGCAAATTAATCTGGCAGGCTGGCAGGGGCACTGCTCTGTGGCCGTGTGCCCTGTCACTGCTGTTTGGGCTATTTTAAAAAAGATTTGGGATTAATTCTTCTACCACCTACCATATCTAACCTTGATAATCCTGCTGCTTACTCAGTTGACTTTGAGAGGTCACTGTAGCTGATACAAGGATGACAAAATAATTGTGTCAGAATTTATTTATTTATTTATTTTTAGTTGCCCTTTTTTTCCCCAGCATCATCAGCCTCTTCCTCTACCATTAGATATCCACTGCTCATTATACTTCCTCATACAAGCCAAATTCCTTGCTGAGCTAAGTTTCATTTTTCTGCTGAGTAAGAGAATTCTTTACAGTGAAAACAAGAACATGCTGGCTCTTCACTATTTTAGAAGTGTTTCATATTATCTACATAATGCATCATGCTCTGCATCATCTCAGCATGAGAAGCTGGATTTTTTCCTGCTTACATTCATAGCCTTATGGAATTTAGGATTTCACCTCTCTACCCCATGGAGATGCTCCTTAAATGCCAGAATCCCAGCATGGTGGGATCGAAAGGGACATCTGGAGATCATCCAGTCCAACTCCCCTGATAAAACAGAGGCACCCACAGCAGCTTGCCCAGGATCACAATGGCCATGGGGGTTTAGAAGCTCTCCTGAGAAAGAGATTCCACAACCTGTCTGGGGAACCTGCTCCAGGGCTCCAGCACCCTCACAGCAAAGGAGTTTGTCCTCCTGTTCAGATGGAACCTCCTAAGTTCCAGTTTGTGCTCACTGCCATTGACAAGAGTCTGGCCCCATCCCGTTGCCCCTGACGTGTCCTGTAGCTCTTGCAGAGCATTGAGCAGATCTCCTCTCAGGCTGCTCTTCTCCAGGCCCAGCAGCCCCAGGTCTCTCAGTCTTTCCTCCTCACAGAGATGCTCCAGGCCCCTCAGCATCTTTGTAGCCTTCACTGGACTCTTTCCAATAGGTCCCTGTCTCTCTTGAACTGAGGATCCCAGAACCAGACCCAGTACTGCAGCTCTGGCCTCACTGGGGCAGAGTAGAACCTCTGTGGACCTTACATCTAAATGTAAATGAAGCATTTTGATTCCCTCCATTGTACATAGTGGTTTTTTTTGAGGGCTGTTGAATTACTGGCCACATGCAGAGCTGGGATTCAGGACAGGCCTGATTCAAGTCCACCCAAGTCCTATCTGCCTTTGGTTTTCAGGATGATGACTTTGTGACCCGGGATGACTTTGATGACACCGACCAGCTGAGGATAGGAAACGATGGCATCTTCATGCTGACTTTCTTCAGTAAGTACCTACTGGAACTTGCTTTTTTTCAGGCATCAACCCACCTAGAACTGACAACACATTCTGAACCCAACACCCTAACACCCTTCCCCAAGTTCCTCCTTTCCTATCCCCTGTTAGAAAGCTGGTTTGGATTCTCACCACCACAACCTGGAGTAGTTTGACCTCAATCCTTTAAAACTGTGAAGACTATCCTGGACCTAACTGGAATTTATTTGCACATCAGGAAGAACCTGCATGTAAGGAACTTTTAGGTTCTTAATTTCCTGTGGATATAAAGAGGACTTGACCTGCTATTTCTCTCCTCCTTTCTCAGTGGCATTCCTGTTCAACTGGATTGGATTTTTCCTGTCTTTCTGTCTGACTACTTCAGCTGCAGGACGATATGGGGCCATCTCTGGCTTTGGTCTGTCTCTTATTAAGTGGATCCTTATTGTCAGGGTAAGTCAACTCATGCTAAAACACAGATTCACAGATTGCATTGGGTCAGAAAGGACCTCCAAAGGTTACCCTGTCCAACTCCCCTGCAGCTGGCAGGGACACCTCCAACTAGAGCAGGCTGCCCAGCACCCCATCGAGTCTGACCTTGAATGTCTCCAGGGATGGGCCCTCAACCAGACCACTGGGCAACCTGTTCCAGTATTTCACCACCCTCATTGGGAAGAACTTCCTCCTGATGTCCAGCCTAAATGTACCCTGCTCCAGTTTCAAACCTACCTAGTCATTGAGTCTGGGATTTTCTTTCCTTAGCTTTTTATCTCACTTAGACTGAAGTTAGTCACCAGTTTAGCTTTTTGTAACAACATGGACATTGAGCCCCTTATTCACTGAGGACGTTTCAATCATTCTGTCCTGTTCATGTTCAAAGAATGGTTTGGGTTGGAGGGGAAATTAAAGATCATCTAGTTCCAACCCCCTGCCATGGGGGAACTAGACCAGGTTGCTTAAGGCTCCATTCAACCTGGAATGGTTGAAAGTATATGCTGGAATTATTACTGTAATAAAAGAGAGCAAAAACTGCACAGCCAAGGGTGTCTCCCTTTGATCTTTTGGACGAAAATGTGTTTGTATGTTGAACAGCAGCAATGATCAGATGTTTGTAAAGCATTCATTTAGCCAGGTAAAGCCAGCACAGGGATGTCTCTCCCCAGTATGGTGCACCTTAGGTGTTCCTCTGAGAAAATAGTTTTCTAAAATGTGGGTTAGCTGATGAGAAGACAGAAATAGGGATTAAAAAAATACGAAGTGTGAGGTTTGCTTTTTGCTGGAGAAAGAGGAGGCAGCAACCACTTAGTGGTAGGGATGGGAGAAGCCCACTGGTGCCCTCTGGTGCAGCATCCCTGAGGCACACGCAGGAGGCGATCGGGAGGAAGCAGCATTTCCTGTTCTCTTTTATTGCCCTGTAAACTCTGGGCATATCCAGGCTGTTAAAACATCCACTGCGCTGCTTCCCATCAGATGCCACTGACACTACAGGGAGAGGAAGGACATGACTGGTCAGAATGGGAGCTTCCATGAACAGATAGGGCTCAGCTGGAGAGTGACCCACAGAGGCAAGAAAGTCTGGTGTAGTGTTTATCAAACTTGGAGGCACAGAAAGAGAGACCTTTCTGGAATAAAAGGAAAATAGTTGTATAGATGTGTTGGTTCTGGAAGGAGTGGGGAAAAAAAAAAAGAAACTTGTTCTCTTGAAGGACTGAAAACTATTTGGAGCCCTTGAGAAGAAAGTGTCTGAAAATGGTGTGCAGCCATCCCAGGCAAAATCTTGACTTGGAAGCAAAAATATCTCAGAAGTAAAGAGCAATAGTGTTAGGGCTGTCACTTTGTACCTACTCTTTTCTGAGGGGGCTAGGAGCTGTCGTTTGTAAATATTTGTAATGCTTGTATGAAAGTAAGGTTTTGGGGGTCATCATCAGCAGTGTGAAGATCTGTTTGCTGGATTAAGAGGTGTGACAGAAACAGGTGGATTTGACTTAAACTTTCTCTTCATAAATTTCTCTTTAAGTAGATTTTGAAACTTGAATATAATGAAATCAAGCAATAAAAATAAAATTTAAACTGTATTTAGAATCACAGAATGGTTTGTGTTGGAAGAGACCTCAAAGGTCATCCAGTCTGAGCCCCTCTAGTCAGCAGGGACATCCTCCACTAGATCAGGTTACTCAGAACCTTATTGAGGCTGACCTTGAATATCTCCAGGGATGGGCCCTCAGCCATCTCCCTGGAGGTAGCTGAGGCACTGACAGAGTGACCTTCAGTGCTCTGATAGTGCTGGAACTTTTCATTCAATAGGCAGTGATTTCTCCCAGAAGAAAGCCTTGTCAGAGGGTTTCACAGATTTGGGATTTCAAATCTAGGATTTGTTCTTCAGCAGTTCTCTTTCTTGCTCTACTATCCAGCCTTACAAACCTGCTGCAGACCTGGTCTTCTCTTTCAGAAGCTGCAGCTGCAGTTTATAAATCATCAAAAAACGAGAGGGAAAATTAGAAGTATTTGCCCAGAAGAGTTTTGTGCTGCAGTGATTGAAGAGTTTGTGGTTGAGTATTGGAGCTGTTCCATCCTTGGTTAGAGTTATCTAGTGTATGGAGAAAAACCTTCTGCTGGAATTGGTGGGAATAGACCTGAGTTTAGAAACTTCTTTGTGTTCTAACCTGTGTCTTTTTGGTTTTTGTTTTTTTTTCAGTTCTCCACCTATTTTCCTGGTTACTTTGATGGCCAGTATTGGCTTTGGTGGGTCTTCCTTGTATTAGGTGAGTGTCTGCTCAGGGTACAACAGCTAAAGCATGCTTAAAAACTGTCAAATGCAGTCAGGGTCTTGGTGAGCGTGGCTTTGTTGGCTGTTAAAATGTGTGCAAAGAGGTGTAAAGCTGAAATGGAACCCCCATAGTACTGCTCCCCTCACTGAATGCTTTCTAGTTTGTAAAGGCACACATTAACCCCACCCTTCTGTGGTCAGTTCTTGGTGGCAGCACCCTAATATCCAGAAGTAAAGAAGAGGACAGTGCTTGTCTTCATCAGAAATTATGTTACATCTGTTCTTATATCCTACATGGTAGATTGGAGCTCCTTCCCCCTTTTCCCTCTTTTCTCTGTTTTCCCCTTTCCTTTTCTCTTTCCTCCCTTGGAAGTGACTGGATCTTATTTGGAGCCAGAAGTTCACTCAGTGCCTGCCATTGATAGAAAGAAATGCTTGTATGTAACCAGCTGCCCAGTGCCTTGGGTCACTCCGTGCTGGTAACACTGGGGTGCTCTGCTCCCTCTCCAGCTGAAGCAGCAGCCCCTGTATTAACTGCACAAATGTCTTTCTTTCAGGTTTTCTGCTGTTCCTCAGAGGATTTATTAATTATGCAAAGGTTAGGAAGATGCCAGATACTTTCTCCACTCTCCCCAGAACCAGAGTCCTCTTTATTTACTAAAGGTAAACATTTTGCTTTCCTGAATGTGTTCTGGTTTGGTTTGAGCTCTGCTTTGTGACACTTTGGGGCTGCCCTTTTGTTGCTTGCATGATTTAGAACACAAGGCATTAGGAAGCCTGTTTCTTGCTGTCCCATGTACAGCTCCTGTGTCTACAGAGTCCAGACTGATTTGGTGGGGAGCAGAGGAACACCTGATATTTCTGCCTGAGTTTTTCTTTTCAGGAATTCTGTATTCACTAGATCCCATGGCTTGAACTGTAAGGATAAAATCCCCACCCCTTGTATTGATTTGGGAAGTGTGTCTCAGAACAAATCATCTGCTTGGAACAAGGTGTGTCCTAAGCATGACTAAAGGTCACACAGTGTTGTTTCAGATTGTGTCAGTGTCTGGCTTATGTCCCAGACACACCAACTTGTCTGCATTTTACCTGCTGTTTGAACTTTCTGCCAAGTTCCTGAAGAAATTCCATTCCTGCACACCTTTGCTCTGTGAAAAGCCCTCCCACATACTCTAACACACTGAACATCTTCCAAACCCCTCAGTACCTAAAAGTCTTTTGCTTTAAGGCTGAACCTCAGCTGCTGCCTTAATGAGACTTTAAAGGAGCTTTAAGTAGGTGAAGCCTTCTAGCATAATTTCCTGCTTGCAGCAGATAATGGCCTTGCATTAACTGTCCCTCCCTGAGGGGAAGGAAATCCTGTAAGAGGTTGTTTCCCAGATGGTGAGTGCAGCATGATGCTCCCTTTGGAAACATCACCACAACACTGCATTTTCCCAGGACAGGCTTGAAGCAATCACAGCTGGGACAGTGACAAAAAGAAACCAAATTCCACCAAACCCCCTACCCCAGCTTGAAATTCACAGATTGCATTGTGTTGGAAGGGACCTTCAAAGGCCCCAACCTTTGTCCAACCCCCTGCGCTCAGCAGGGACACTTCCAACTAGGGCAGGCTGCCCAGGGCCACATCAAGTCTCATCTGAATGTCTCCAGGGATGGGACCTCAACCACATTCCTGGGCACCCTCTCCCAGTGTCTCACCACCCTCACTGTGAGAAACTTCCTCCTTATGTCCAACCTAAATCTGCCCTGCACCAGCTTCAAACCTGTGTCCCTAATCCTACCACCACAGGCCCTTCTGAACAGTCCCTCCCCAGTCTTCCTGTAGGTCCTCTTCAGATACTGAAATGTAGCTCTAAGGTCTCCCTGGAGCCTTCTCTCTTCCAGGCTGGAGAGCCCCAACTCTCCCAGCCTGTCCCCACAGGGGAGTTGCTCCATGCCCTCTGATCATCTTTGTGGTCTCCTCTGGACCCACTCTGTCAGATCCATGCCCCTCTTATGTTGGGGATCCCGTAGCTGAACACAGCTCTCCAGGTGAGGTCTCACCAGAGCAGAGGGGCAGACTCCTCTCTCTGCATCTGCTGGCCACACTGCTTTTCATGCAGCCCAGGCTGCCATTGACCTTTTGGGCTGCAAGTGCCCATTGCTGCCTCATGTCCAGCTTCTTATCCACCAACACCCCCAAGTTCTTTTCTTTAGGACTGCTCTCAATCTCATCATTCCCCAGATTTGCAAACTGAAGCTTTGTTTTCCCAGTGCACTTTCCTTTTATTAGGAACAGCAAATTGAGTCAGGTTTCTGCTTCCTTTCCAGTCTGCAGTGAGAACGTGCCACACAAAACAGGCATTGTGCAGCATTCTCCAGCTCGAGTTTTCCACTGGTGATCAGGTGTAAAAATAGTTCAGTCCATTTATTGAAGTGTTTCACTTCTGTTTAACCAAGTTGTGGTTTATGGCCTCCTCCAGGATATGCAATATCCTCTCATATTCCTGCTGAGTCACCAGAGCCTTTTATTTCCCCTGCTTGGATGGTCACGTAGCGTTGAAGCATCAGCTCCAGCAGCTGTAGTTTGCTCTCACTGAGCAGTTTTCTTGACATTTTGCTTTACTCAAGCTCAGTTTTTCATTTAGAGGAGAGCCTTGGTGATTTCTTGTGGCATGAGGCTTTTTCTGTCTTTGGAAATGGAAATGACAATTGTAGGGATCACCTCTGACTCCTTGCTTGTGAGGATAAGGATGCAGAGGGCTTTAAATCTTTATTTATTTATCACTTCAGAGCTTTCAAAAGCACTCTCTCTTTCAGATCTCTTGAGATAAATCTCCAGAATAATTGCTAAATGCTGCACCTTCAATATTGCACTTTTAATTATGCACCTTTAATACTACAAGCTTAATATCACACCTTTAATTGTAATATTACAATATTACAATTTCCCTCAAAAGGAATCTTGAATCCTAAATTTTGGACAGGGAATCCCCAGAAAATTTTGATTTTTAGTGTGTTATTGTTCTTAAGATGAGATTCCCACAAAGAAAAAAGAAGTCTGGGTCTGAATGTTTTCCTAGCAGAGCTGGGACGATGGTTAAAGGATGAGGAGGGGAGGAATAATTAATGCAAAGAGGAAAGAAGTGGTGCAGTGAGTCTAATGGAAGGATTGGTGCTTGTGTTTGTCTGTGTGTGAGGGATGTTGTCCTTTGGCAGGATCTTGACAGAATCCATCAGCTGTACAAGTGTGAGTGCTTTGTGTTGGATTAAACTGGTTTAAATGGTTCTGGACAGCACTGCTGGAACAGACAACTGGTGAGAGCAGACATCTCTGCCCCTCTCATACCAAAACACCAGATAGAAAGATCCAAAACTCGGAGCCAAACTGAGATCCAAAACTCACACTCAGATCCGAGCTCAGGATAGATGCAGCAACTAGAGACTAGTCCAACCTTGTGGCAGCGCAACTCTGGTGTCATGTCCCACCCCAGTGTGGTTTTGTGTTGCTGTTTCTGTTGTCTGCTCTGCTGTAAAGAATTTCAACTCCTCAGAGTTGTAAAATCTGCAGAAACCCCTGAGTGCTTGCGAGGGTCAGGTCATTGTGTGCTGAGGTGCTTCAGGAGCCTTTAGACATCCTGCTGTCTGTGTGAACAACATCCTTTTCTTCTCCCAAATCACCATCTAACTATAGTTTCAATGTTCAATGTCCTTCTCCAACAGCTGTTTTCTGGCAAATGTCTTCCTGCCTTAGCAAATCTCCTTCAAGAAGCAAGAGGACACCTGCAGGAAGTGAATCAAGCCTCTGGAGCAGAAGTAAAAATAATCAACCTGCTTTAAAATGAATAAAGAAATAAAAGTACTGTTAAAAAGAAAACAAAACCAAAACCAAGCCAGGAGAAGCATTTCTTTCTATTGGTTTATAGGTGTGAAATTTTACTAATGACTGCAGACCTCTGTAATCATTGAATCATTTAGTGGCTGATGTGTGACAAAGCTGTTGCCGTGTGTCGATAGTTCTGTAGTGGTTTGGTAGCCTGAGCCCTGTCCCTGGAGCCAGCAGGGGCCAGGCTTTGCTTTTATTTCCTCACCAGGGGCTCTGTGCAGTGCTAAGAGCCCAGGGGATGAGCTCAGAAGCTGAAGTGATGCCGTTGCTGTGCTCATATCTTTCCACTCCTTCAGTCCAGCAGCACCTCCGCTGGCTGTGGCCAAGAGGAGAGGGTAGCTCTGTGCAGAATCCTGAGGTGGCATTTGAGAGAGGATTCTTCTAAAGGTGGCACAAAGTGTTCAGTTTTTAATAGTTATCTTCTCAGTGTTGTAGGATCCTTTCATACTGCCTACCGTTTTGGACTCTCTTGGGCTTTTCACAGCACACATTGGGCATGTATAAACAAAAGATTCATAGAATGGTTTGGAAAGGACCTTCAAGATCAACCCAGTTCCAACTCCCCTGCTGTGGGCAGGGGCATCTTCCACTAGCCCAGGTTGCTTAAGGCCTTGTCCAACCTGGCCTTGAACACCTCTAGGGAGGGAACATCCACAGCAACCTGTTCCAGTGTCTCCCCACCCTCACTGGAAAGAATTTCTTTCCATCACCTTACAACTTTGTATAAAGAATTCCCTTGCAGGAAAAGGCCTTTTTTTCCTGCTTTTTTTTTTTTCTTTTTTTTTTTTTTTCTTGTCTTTGGCTTGGGACTNAAAAAATTCCTTGCAGGAAAAGGCCTTTTTTTTCTGTTTTTTTTTTTTTTTTTTTTTTTTCTTGTCTTTGGCTTGGGACTTTTGAGACAGCTCCTCCCATACCTGTACTTCTGGCTTTTCTAATTTGTGTTAGCAGAGACCATACCATGTAATAAATGTAGATTTACTGTGCACTTCTGTGCTTTCTGCCAAGTGAGAACTCGCTGCTGAGTTTTACTATGTCAAACCTGTAAATATAGCAGAACCTGAATAAATGTCACTTATGTAGCAATCTCTGCCCCCAAATGATGTTTGTTGTAGTTCTGATGCTTTACTGAACCTCGTTATTGATTGCAAACACAAATTATCTGTGGGAGTTTCATTGCCTTTCCATAGATGTGAGACAAATCTCACAGAGTGCCAGGTTGGAAGGGACCCCCAGGATCATCTGGTCCAACCTTCCTAGGTAACAGGAGAGTTGAAATGAGCTGGCCCAGCACCCTGTCAACTGAGCCTTAAAGCTGTGCAGTGTAGGGGACTCCACCACTTCCCTTAGGAGATGATTCCAGTGTCCAGCTGTTCTCATGGGGAAACATTTTCTGCTCCAATGGAGTCCAATGGGGATCTGCCCAGCAGCAACTTGTCCCCATCACCTCTTGTCTTTTCCATGGGACTCCTTGTGAAAAGGGAGTCTCCATTCTCATGGTAACCACCCTTTCTTTACTGGTCCATGGTGGTGGTCTCCCCTAAGCCTTCTCTTCTGGTGGCTGAACAAACCCGGCTCTCTCAGCCTCTCCTCTTCAACGTGTCTGTCATAGAATCATAGAATCATAGAATGGTAGGGTTGGAAGGGACCGCAAGGGTCATCTAGTTCCAACCCCCTGCCATAGGCAGGGACACCTCCTACTAGTACAGGTCACTCAAGGCCTCATCCAACCTGGCCTTGAACACCTCCAGGGAGGGAGCAGCCACAACCTCCCTGGGCAACCTGTGCCAGTGTCTCATCACCCTCACTGTAAAGAAATTCCTCCTGAACGTCCTCATCCTTTGTGCAACCACATTTTCAAACCCTGAGACCTTCAAGGCCAGCCAGCACCAGTTCCATTCCTTTTTGGGGCTGATTTTAGAGTTTTTGATAGTCCACTTCTTCATGAAACTATTCATGTTTTTGTGAGAAGTGCAGCTACCACACATGTGCAGCCCTCACAAGCAAGCAGCTGGGGCTGGCAGAGATGGATGGAAGCTAAGCAGAGGCTTCCTTTTGAAACAAGAAGTGCACAGAATTGTTCCGTTTCTCCCGCAAGGCAAAATCCAGAGCATTGGGAAACTCTGAATCCCATTTGCCCAAACTTGGTAGATCAGCCTGGTGTTTACTCTCCTGGCATCTGGGCCTTATTTGGTCTTGTGTGTTCAAGAGAAGGCGAATATTTGGCATTCCTCTTTCTCTTCCTTTGGTGGCTGAAGCTGCAGACACCTCCTACTCCATCATTGCTCTGCTGAGAGCAGTTCTGGGTGTGCAGGGCAGGGATGTGCGGCTCACAGCAGGTCGTTGACAGGGTCTGAAGGAACCTGCGTTGGTGTTTGGGGTGAGTTAACATCAGCTGCAAGCTCAAATAATTATTTTGGGTCTGTGACAGCTCAGCCACTTCAGACCACGTAAGTGGCAGTTCTGTGGTCATCTGCAGTGACCAAATAAACACCTTTGGCCTTCCTGCTGTGTTCTGTCAGCCAGGTTGTTTTCTCTTTCCAGCGCTTGCAACCTGCCCGCAGGCTCAGGCAGGGTTCTGAACTAAATCTTCCAGAAACGGGTTTCATCCTTTAACTGGGGAAAAGAGCACATTCAAGCCTTCTCAGGTGAATTTCACAGGCCCAGCATGGTGGAGCTAGAAGGGACCTCAGGAGATCATCCAGTCCAATCCGACTGCTGAAGCAGGGGCACCCACAGCAGCTTGCCCAGGATCACAGTGTCCAGGTGGTTTTGGAATCTCTTCAGAGAAGGAGACTTTGCATCCTCTCTGGGCAGCCTGCTCCAGAGCTCTGGCACCCTCACACTGAAGAAATCTCTCCTGTTCAGGCGACACCTCTTGGGTTCCAATTTGTGTCCATTGCCCTTCTGCCCAATCCATTTGCATTGAGCAAATGACTTTGCTTAAAGCCAGTTGGGCTCATGCTGGGGGCTTCCAGGTCTCTCCTATGGTAGTGGTGGTGTCTTTGCAGCTATCCTTGTACTAGGGTGAGCAGACTGCAAGCTGATTGTTCCTGGCAAAGACAAGAGATTGGTGTGTGTGAGGAAGAGAAGCTGCTGCTGGGATGTCCTGGCTGGTGAGGCAGGTTATTCCATGGTGAGTTTCAAAATGGTTAAACTCTTTTGCATCAGTAGCAGAATTATGCAAAATTGTTGCCCCAGAAGAAGGAAAAAACAGCTTGAGAGGAGCAGGATCAGATCATGGCAGAACAGCATGTGCTGGAGGAAATCAAACCTGCCTGTGGAGTAGGTCTGTCCATTGTCCCTGCCTTCTGCCTGCACCCGTGGCAGCTCTGTCCCCACTGAAAGGATTGGAGCTAATTTGCCACGGCAGCCATGTGAAGCAGAGCATTTAGCTGAGGAATGAAACCACCACATGGGAGACCTCCCACCTACTTAAATGACACTTCTCCTCCCCTCTTGTTACTCTACCCACCACACAATTCCATTTCCAGGAATCCTGGGACAGTTTGGGTTGGAAGGGACCTTAAAGATCACCTGGTTCCAGCCCCACTGCTATGGGCAGGGACACCTTCCACTAGACCAGGCTGATCGAGGCTTCATCCAAGCTGACCTGGAACACTACAGCTTCCCTGGGCAACCTGTTCCATTGTCTCCTCACCTTCACTGTGAAGAAGCCGATGAATATTGGTAGATTTCAAATTGATTCCCATGAAGGTCTGCTGCAGAACAAAACCTCTGCAATGAGTTCATCCCTTGGTGCTTTGGCCACACAAGGCTGACAACTGACTCATACTCAGTGGCTTCAGCAGTGGAAGTGATTCAGGGGCTGGATTACCTTGACCTCTGCTCCCAGCCAGTGCACTCTGCTCTTTGTGGATGTGATGGCAGAGAGGGGATGGCCTGCAGATCCTGGAGCAGCAGTTGGGAGGAAGCACCTGAAAGGGCCAGAAACATAACTCAGCCAAGAGCTCCAGCCCAGACCAAGGCTGTGCTGGCTGGTGGGTGGGTGATGTGATGGTGTGGTGGGCAATGTGCTGGGGTGCTGGGTGGGCTGCTGGGGTGGTGAGCATGGGCAAGGTGTCTTCTGCCTATGAACATTACCCTGAAGCAGCATCACCTGTGACAGCTGCCAGCTTGGAGGGCCGGCAGGAGCGGCTTCGTGTCCCAGCAAGCCCTGTGCTCACAGCTGTGCAGCACAGGGAGAAAGCAGGCAGCAGGCTGGGGAGCTGAGGAGAAGCAGAGCCCATCTCCGAGCAGAGCTGCTGTTTGGTTTTGCTGCTGCTTTAGCTGGAGTGGCCAGAGCTTGGTAATTAAAGGCTCGGTGGCTCTAATTGGAAGAGGTTTAAACTGGAGGTCAAAATCCCTTCTGGCACTTCCTCTGCCTAATAACCACCGACTGAAATCAAACAAATCCAACTGGCTCCAGCCTCTAATCTTCAACCAGCAAAGGTCGGGTGGTGATAAGGGAGCCCAGGGACTGCAGCAGGGCTGTGCAGGGCTGAGGGGTGCAGCTCCTGGGTTGGGGTGGAGTGGATGGGGGTGGTTTGCTGGCCAGGGAATGAATCATGGTGGGGCAGAACCTGGCTCCATGGAATGGTTTGGAGTTAGTGCTGCTGGTCTTGAGGGTGAAGAGAGAACAGGATGAGAGAGGTGGGATTTTTCAGCCTGGAGAAGAGAAGGCTCCAGGGAGACCTTAGAGCAGCATTCCAGTACCAGAAGAGGGCTGCAGGAGAGCTAGGGAAGGTCTGTTCACCAGGTCTTGTAGTGACAGGATGAGAGACAATGGCTTGGAGCTGGAAGAGGGGAGATTGAAACTGGAGATGAGGAAGAAGTTACTGACAGTGAGTGTGGTGAGACACTGGAACAGGTTGCTCAGTGAGGTTGTGATGCCCCCTGCCTGGAGAGGTTCAAGGCTGGACTGGATGGACCTCAAGGCCGCATCTACTCTGCTCTAGTCTCACACCATTACCAACTCACAGAATCACATTATTGCAGAATATTTGGGTTGGAAAAGCCTTCTAACATCATTCAGCCCAACCATCAACCTGACACCACCATGGTCACTAAATCATGTCCCCAGTTGCCATGTCCACATGTTTGTTGAGCAGCGCTGGGGATGCTGACTCCATCACCTCCCTGGACAGCCTGTTCCAATGCCTGAAACCCCCAGATCCCTCTAACTGGGCCAGTACAGTGGGTGTGAGTGGGCTGGCAGGGAGGTGAGCAGCAAAACCAACCCTCCCCAACAATTAGGAGGATTCAGTCTGCAGGCAGAAGTTGTTGGAGACAGCCCAGTGGGTCTGGGCACCACTGCTGCAGGGTGGGATGGCTCAGGGGCATTCAGCCCCTAGGTGCTTGGCTGCTGCACATCTGCAGCCCCTTTGCTTTCCTCTTTCCTTTTTTTTTTCCTTCTCCTTCCCTTGTTTGTTTGTTTTCTCCCCCCAGATCACTTTAAAGGTCCAGACCAGGCCGTAATTAGAGCAGCAGTTAAAGTGGTGACCTGGTAAGGGCAGTGACCTTGGGCAGTGGCAGGAAACAGCAGCACTGGGTGGGCTGGGGGTGCAGCCCCACACCCCCACCCTGTGCACAACATCCACCAGGGGCCCAGGATTTAGCACTCACTGCAAAACTCCTTTTCCAAGCACACCACACACACACACACCCAGCCTCAGCTTCATCTGCTGGCAGAAAAATGGCATTTTGGTACAAGGGTTGTGTTGGGTGACCCATGTGCCATCCATGGCTGCACCAGCCCTGCTGGCTCATCCACAAGGTCATGGAATCATGGAGTGGTTTGGCTTGGAAGGGACCTTAAAGACCATCTAGTTCCAGCCCCCTGGCATGGCATGGGCAGGGACAACTTTCACTAGACCAGGTTGCTTGAAGCCCTATCCAGCCTGTCTTTGAACACCTGCATGGAGGCAGCATCCACTCTGGGACAATCCCACTGTAGATCCTGATGCCAAAGAGGCACTTGCCGGGTTGGGGGTGAAAAAAGCAGATTTGGGTGGCTTGTGGTGACTTCAGTTCCTGTCCCTGCGACCAGTAGTTGGAAGAGAGGAGCCAGTTGTCCTCTGGGCTCCAACAGATCTGTACTGCGATGACAGGAGAAAGGCATGAAGGATCCTGCTTCTTGGGGAAGTGCAGGAATCTGAAACATCTGGTGAGTTTGTTTGTGCTTGTGTTGCCTTCCTCTGTGCCTTTATTCAGCCCCTCCAATTACTGCTGCTAAGTATAAACTGAAAACGGAGGCTGAGTTTGTGGGGAGCACATGGAGAGTTGGGAAATAAACAGCAGAAGGAATTCCTGGCTAATGAGCTCTGGGATGATAAGATACCACCAAAAAAAACCCCAACAAAACCCAAACCCAAAAAACTCAGCAGCAACAACAAAAAAGCAGAGGTCTGAGGTTCATCTCTATTGTTTCATGAGAATAAAATTTCACTAATGATAGAGAACCCCAGAACCCCAGCATGGTGGGGTTGGAGGGGACCTCTGGAGATCATCCAGTACAACTTCCCTGATGAAGCAGGGGCACCCACAGCAGCTTGCCCAGCATCACAATGGCCAGGTGGGGTTGGAATTTTTCTGGAGGAGACTCCACAGCCTCTCTGGACAGCCTGCTCCAAGCCTCCAGCACCCTCACACCAAACACCTTTCTCTATGTGGACCCTCCTGGGTACCAGTTTGTGCTCACTGCTCCTTGTCCTGTCACTGGGGACCACTGACAAGAGTCTGGCCCCAGTCTCTTTCCCCCTACAGGTCCTTTAGCTCTTAGCTCTTAGCAGATCCCCTTTCAGGCTGCTCTTCTCCAGGCTCAGCAGCCTCAGGGCTCTCAGCCTTTCCTCCTCACAGAGATGCTTCAGGCCCCTTAGCATCTCTGTAGCCTCTACTGGACTCTCTCCAGTAGTTTCCTGTCTCTTGAACTGGGGAGCCCAGAACCAGATGCAGTACTGCAGCTATGGCCTTGGCAGGGCAGCAAGGTCATAGGTGCAGTACTGCATCTATAGGTGAGCGAGGTCATAGGTGCAGGAGGTAAAGGTGGAGAAGAAACTCCCCCTGCCCTGCTGGCCACACACTGCCCCTCAGGATACCATTGGCATTCTGATACCCAACAGCGCTTTGATGCGTGCTGCAGCTGAGCACTCTTGTACTCTGCTTGGCCTCCAGCCTGTTGAGGACAATATTCCATGGTCTGCACTTGGCTGGTACTGGGAGGCTTATTTAAGCCATCCAAGACCCAGAGCTGGATTCGAGCCATAGTGGTGTTCTTCAGAGCCTCAAAGCAGAGCTACAGCCTGGATGATGGAAGAGTTTCATCTTCTTTGAGGTCATCCCACCAGCACCAGCTGGTGGCACTGGCTCCGTGCTGGCTTTCCACAAGCAGCACGCACTTCCCCTCTCAGCCCCTCTCCATACATATGCAATTAATTACTCCAGTGAACAACAGGAACCCAGTCCTTCCTCCCCAAGTTCAAGGCTCGTGTCTCTCTTTCTTCCTGGCAGAAAGAATAGATGCTTCCTTACACTTGAAGCAGCAGTCACCCCACCAGCTTTGCTTTTTCTTTGTGGCTGGGCTGCTGCTCGGTTATTTTTGGGTTCTGCTTGGCAGTTATCTCGCTGCAGACCAAGGTGTTCATCTCCACTTTGGGCTGGGCACCCCTGTCTGGTCCTCAGTGCTCCTGAAACCCCCTTGGCTTTCTCTAATGACCACTGACAGCTGGAGGCTGAAGCTCCACATCCAAACGTGTCTCTTGTGTATCACTGCTGTGGTTTGTATCAACAGACTCTTTGTAAGTACAAGGGAAAGGCATTTTCCCATCCAGACACCACCAAGGACAAACACTGGGGCCATGCAGGAGATGACCATGCTGAGCCCATCAGCTGGGAACTCTGGTGTCCCCATGGGGTGAGCAGGGCCACAGTGAGTGGAAAAGAGGGAAAAAAGAGGCAAATACCTGAAAAGAATAAAATCACAGATTGGTTTGGATTTGAAGGGACCTTAAAGACCATCATTTCCAACCTCCACTGCCATGGCCAGGGACAGCTTCCACTAGAGCAGGTTGCTTACGGCTCCATCCAGTCTGGCCTTGAACACCTCCAGGGAGGGGACATCCACAGCCTCCCTGGGCAACCTGTTCCAGTGTCTCCCCACCCTCACTCTAAGGAATTTCTTCCTAACCTCCAGTCTAAATCTCCCCTCCTCAAGCTTAAAATAAAAGCAAAGCATAGAAATGCTGCCCAGGAGGAGATGGGAGCATGGAGGAGTTTCTACTGGGGTGAGCATCATGGGGCTGTACTGGGCATTAGCTGGGGCTGGCTGTGTTTTGGTGGGAGATATTTCAGACCATTGTTGTGAGCCAAAAGAGCTACTGCTCAACAAAGGCAGCACCAGCCCATTGCTTTCCAGTGGGCAGGAATGCCACCTTCTTCTCTGGCCAAACCTCCAGGAGCCAAATCATGGCATCATCAAGGCTGGAAAAGCTTTCTAACATCACTCAGTCCAGTCAGCAACCCAACTCTGTGCCCTCAAGTGCCATGTCCACGGATTTCTTGAACACCCCCAGGGATGGTATGGTGACTTGGCCACCTTCCTGAGCAGCCTCCCCCAATGCCTGACAACTCTTGCGGAAACAAATTGTTTCTCATGTTCTACCTAAACCTCTCCTGTTTTAATTGCAGGGCAAAATGAGGTGGCAGAGTTTGATCCAGCTGCACAACAACGAGTTAAAACTCCAGGAAGCAGCAGGTTGTTTGTTCCCAGTTTGTGCCTTTTTTTTTTTTTTTTTTTTTTTTTTTTTTTTTTTTTTTTTTTTGTTTCCAGGGGAAATTGGGATCCTTTAAGTGGCTCAGCTGGAGAACAAACCCCCAGATCAAACAGCCAGAGAGCTGCAACAACAAAGGAATGTCCTGGTATTTCTGTTTTCCAAGTTTAGAAGTGGAAGTCAGGGCAGCCTGAGGCTTGGTGGGAATTCCTCTGGCATTGTCAGGAGATGGAGGAAGTGGTTGAAAGTTTAGCTACTGAATTCTACAGCCCAAAGCAGGGAGCAGTTTCTACCCTCCCAACTCAGGCTGCCTCAGCTTGGCTGGCAAGGACTCCACGAATGCCAACCTCCTGACCAAGGCAACAGGGCAAACACCTCGAGGGATCCTCACCATGTGCCCCATCTCCCTTTGAGGTTCTGTGATGGCAACCAGCCTAAGTAAACAAGTGGGGACCGTTTTGCATCCCTGCTAGTATTTCTTTCTTGCAGCTGCTTGGCACAAGCTGAGTCAGAAAAGGTTGTTTTCAGTCCTGCTCTTCCCCAGGCTTAGCAGCCTCAGGGCTTTCAGCCCTTCTTCCTCACAGAGATGCTCCAGGCCCCTGAGCATGTTTGCAGCCTCCACTGGACCCTCTGCAGTAGTTCCCTGTCTCCTTTGAACTGGGGAGCCCACAATTTGACTCAGCACTGCAGATGAGGCCTCACCAGGGCAGAGCAGAGGTGGAGAAGAACCTCCCTTGACCTGCTGGTCACACTCTTCTTAAAGCCCTCCAGGAGACCATTGACAGTAAAGTCCATGAAGGCACATTGCTATCTCATGGTAGGCTTGTCCACCAGCACTGCCAACTCCTTCTCCACGGAGCTGCTCTCCAGCAGGACAGCCCCTCATTTGTACTGGCAGCACCTGGAGGGTAGAGCTGAGGGAGGGAAGAACTCTCATGGGTCCCGGCACAGCTGTGGCAATGCCCTGCCTGGTCTGGGGAAGCAGAGGCAGGACTCAGGCTGGAACCACATTTGACCCCAAAGCAGGACACGGTGGCCATGTGCTGGGGAGGAGAACATGGTGCTGTCCAGAGCTGCTCCACCAGGATGCTCAGGTCCAGCCCAGCAGACCCAGGGTCTGCCCTTGCTTTCGAAGGCTCAGGCTGTCACTCCACTATGTGCCAGCAGCTAGGGGCGGCTGCTATAAAGCCAACACCTGAGTAGCAGTGTGGGACTGGGGGGCAGGAGCCATCCCTGTCCCCGTCCTGGGGACAGCCCTCATGGAAAAAGAACATCCATGGGATGGAAGTGATCCTAGCTCAGCAGAGAGGGGTTGTTCTGGAGAAGTTTATCTTGGCAGGGGCCAATGCAGTTCTCGCTTCCTGCCCAGCAGGGCGACATCCCCCCAGGGGACCCCAAGGACAGCACATCCCATCTCATGTTCTGCCTCCCAGCCTAGCTTGACTCCAGCCCAGCTGGCAGAGCACAGGCTCTGGCCTGCAGGCACATGGATGTGTTGTCCAAAACTCGAAGAGTATGTTAAAAAAGTCCCCAAACTACCACACCCCTCTCTCCCCTCCCAGAAAACAGCTACACTGTGACCTGGAGAGCAAACAGCAGGGGGGCTGCAAAACAACAGCTCTCTCCTCAGGGTCCTGCCGCATCTCTGTGAGGAGGAAAGGCTGAGCCTGGAGGAGAGCAGCCCCAGAGGGGATCTGCTCAATACTCAGCAAGAGCTAAAGGACCTGCGGAGTGCAAGAAGCTGGGGCAGCTCTTGTCAGTGGTGCCCAGGGACAGGACAAGGTGCAATGGGCACCAACTGGAGCCCAGGAGTCTCCACCTGAACAGAGGGAGAAACTTGTTCGGTGTGAGGGTGCTCTGGAGCAGGTTGCCAGAGAGGTTGTGGAGTCTGGGGAGCTCCCAGAGCCGTCTGAGCATTGTGATGCTGGGCAAGCTGCTGTGGGTGCCCTTGCTTTAGTGGGTTGGGCTGAATGATCTCCAGAGGTCCCCTCCAAATTCACCATGCCAGCCTGGCACTTAGTCTGTAAGTGGCAGAGCACAAAGCCTGGGTGAGCAGAGCTCCTGATGCTTGTACAAGTGGGACTCTGGCACTTGCTTTTTCCCCCTCCATACCTTGTCCCCGTGGGCACTTTGCAGCTGTCTGAGTCTGTTCCCAGACCAAAGCCAGCCCTGCAGAAAGGTGCCTAGGAGCAGCTCTGCCCGCCACGATGGGTTTACTTGTCAATAGCCATGGAAGAGTTTTTAAGTGGTCATTTTCATTCATATACATTTTATTCAGAGATACCCGAGGTTTGCTTTTTTCTTTCTCATGTTTTCATGCAGCTGCTTCCTGCAGCCAGTGAAACCCTCTGGAAGTTAATGGGAACCAGTATCACATTTTTGTGTGTTTTGGGTTATTTGTCTGGGCTTTTCTTAGCCCTACTATGCCAGTCATCATGCAAAAATGTGCAAGAACAAACTGGGGTGTGTGTGAGTGTGTTTGTCCTGGGGACCAAACCCAAAAGCCGTCAGGGCAGGGAGCAGGGAATTGTTCTTTGTGTTGGTTTGGGGGGATAGAAAGTCTCCGGTATGAGGAAGCCCTGAGGGTGATGAGTGGTACCTATTGTTTTACTCATGCCCTGCCCTTCCCAGTGCCCACCACATGTTCTGCGTTGTGAGGTACTGCAACTGGGATGTGTCTGAGGCTGCCTGTGAGAGGGGCTTTGAGAGCCCAGGGGACCCTTGTCAGGACTTTTACCACTGGGTTAAATGGAAAACTGGGATTTAGGAGCTAGTTTGGAAGGGCAGCACAGCTTTGACATCATCAGAACAGCTTAGGTAGAGCTTTGGCTTGGATCTGGCTGGCCCAGGGGCAGGGCACCTGGCACAAGCTCAATTCTTTGAGCAAGGCTCTCCAGTAATGTCACCCTCCTGTCTGCATCCTGTGGCTGATATCATCCTCTTGCTTGCTGAGGAAGGAGGCAGGTTGAATGAAGAAGAGCTTGGCCAGAAGGTCGAGGGAGGTTCTCCTTCACCTCTGCTCTGCCCTGGTGAGGACACAGCTGCAGTATTGGGTTCTGTTCTGGGCTCCCCAGTTCAAGAGAGACAGGGAACTGCTGGAGAGAGTACAGTGGAGGCTACAGAGATGCTGAGGGGCCTGGAGCATCTCTGAGGAGGAAAGGCTGAGACCACTGGGACTGTTTGGCCTGGAGAAGAGCAGCCTGAGAGGGGATCTGCTCAATGCTCTGCAAGAGTTAAAGGACCTGTTGGAGGAGACTGGGGCCAGACTCTTGTCAGTGGTCCCCAGTGACAGGACAAGGGGAAGTGGGCACAAACTGGAGCCCAGGAGGTTCCACATAAAGATGAGAAGAAAGTTTTTTGGTGTGAGGGTACTGGGAGCCTGTAGCAGGCTGCCCAGAGAGGTTGTGGAGTCTCCTTCTCTGGAGAGCTTCCAAAGCCTCCTGGGCATTGTGGTGCTGGGCAAGCTGCTGTGGGTGACTCTGCTTCATCAGGGAAGTTGGACTGAATGATCTCCAGAGGTCCCTTCCAACCCCACCATGCTGGGATTCTGGGATGAAAATATCATCTCCAGGTACCAGTCCCGTGGAGGCTTTGTCCTCACTTTGGGTGCAGTGAGTCTGGTGCCCATGAGATATTCTGCTCCTTCTGCAGCCATTCACCATGGTATAAAAGAGCTGTAGAAATCCTGCTTTGGTTCTGCTCCATATCTCACACTTTCAGCAGAGTAATCTTCTTTGGTTGATACTTTTAGGGCCCCAGGTGTGGGACTTCTGCGTGGAGGTGAGGGAAATGTTATGAGTGATGAAAGGTGATGCCGAAGCATGTCCTCTAGTAGATGCCAACCTGAAATTATCACACTTAGAGTTGGCATTTCAGGGTTTGTCACTCCCTTGTTTTATCCTAAAACCTGTCATTCTGGGAGCAGCCCTTTTGTTGCAGCACCATCGTTAGTATAATAGTTGTACTCCAGCACTTCTGGTGTGGAAACCAAAGAAATCCAGAGGGAGCAAGGAAAACTCCTGTGTGACCTGAGAGAAGGAATGATAGGAATTAAAGAGAACTGTCAGTAGAGGTGTGGGATAAGAGCTCCCAGCTCATGGCAGCAGTGTGCTCAAGTGGCCAAGAAGACCAAGAGCATCCTGGCCTGGTCCCTGGTTGGGACTAGTGTGACCAGCAGGACCAGAGCAGTGATCATCCTCCTGTACTGGGCACTGGTGAGGCTGCCCCTTGAGTATTGGGTTTAGTTTTGGGGTCCTCTCTCCAAGAAGGACATTGAGAGGCTGGAACAGGTCCAGAGAAGATCAACAAAGCTGGTGAAGGGTCTGGAGAACAGGGCTGGTGAGGAACACCTGAGGCACTTGGGATTGTTTAGTCTTGAGAAAGAGAAGTGGTGGGGGAGAGAAAGAGCAGGTGATTAATGAGGCACCCTGCAATGCCTGCCCACACAGGGCCCTCAGCTGGGGCTGGTTATCATGCAGAAGATTTCAAGAGGTAGAATTTGTGACTAGGGGAGGCAGAGCACTTGATCAGGTGCAAAGTGCATCCCTCCTGCTTTGCTGCTGTGCTTCTCTTCCTAACCTTGTGGTCAACAGGACCAGAGAAGTGATTGGCCTCTGTACTGGCACAGGTGAGGCTGCCCCTCAAATACTGGATTCAGTTTTGGGCCTGTTACTTGAAAAAAGGACATTGAGAGGCTGGGGTGAGTCCAGAATAGAGTGACAAAGCTGGTGAAGGTTCTGGAGAAGAGGGCTGGTGTGAATGGTTGGGAGAACTGGAGTGACAAGTCTGGATAAGAGGAGGCTGAGGGAGACCTCATTGCTCTCTACAACTCCTACAAGGAGATTAGAGTGAGGTGGGGCTTAGTTACTTCTTTAGGTTGGACATCAGAAGCAATTTCTTTGCTTCAAGAGTGGTCAGGCATTGGAACAGGCTGCCCAGGAGGGTAGTGGAGTCCCCATCCCTGGAGGCACTTAAGAAATGCATGGATGTGGCACTTAGGGGCATGGTTTAATGGCCATGGGGGTGTTGGGTTGATGGTTGGACTGGATGATCTCAGAGAGGTTATCCAACCAAAACAAGTCCTGTGTTTGCTGCTCCAGGTTAAGGAAGCATCTCAGCTGCTGCTCTGGACAATCCTTCCATTAGAGAATCCCTGGGACTGGTTTGTAGTCAGTGATGTTTCCCCAGGAAAAAGGCAGAGGGAATTTTGACAGGAAAAATGCCAGGTGTAGTTTCCCTTGAGTTTCTGGCATCACTTGATGTGTCATTTTGAGGTGCCAGTTGCTATGTATGGCTCTCCTAAGGGCTGAGTGCTGTGCTTCAGTATCGAAAATCATTTCAGAGCATCTCCCACTCACAGAGTCACTGACTGGTTTAGGTGGGACCAGACCTCTAAAGCTCATCCAATCCAACCCCCTTGGGCACTCAGTAGGGACATCTGCAACTAGAGCAGGCTGCTCAGACGCCCAAACAACCTGACCTGGAATGGTGCCAGGGATGGGGCAGCTCTACCTCTCTGGGCAACATGTGCCAGGGTCTCACCACCCTCAGTCTCAAAACTTCCTTCTCTCCAGCTTGAATCTCCCTCTTTTAGTTCAAGCCATCACCCTTGCGTCCATGTCACAACAGGCATTGCTCAAAAGTCTGTCCCCAGCTTTCTGCTGAACCTCTTTAAGCCACTGAAAGGCTGCAGAAAGTCTCTCTGGAGCCTTCTCTTGTCCAGGCTGAATGACTTCAACTCTTTCATCCTGGCTCCACACTGGAGGGCTTCCACCCTTGGATGGTTTTATGACCTGCTCCTTGTTTGTTTTTTTCTATCTTCACACACAAAATTGGTACTAGGAGTCCTTAAGTCTGCAGATGTCTTCAGCCAGAGTTTTGTTTGCAGCTTGGATGAGCTGTTCAAGGTGGCCCTGGTTTGAATGAGCCTGGGTGGCTTCTCTTGAAACCGTCTGAAATCCTTTGCGGTGTGAGGATTTCCCATGAAAACAAAACAAACCTCTTGTTTTTACTGGTTCTAGTTTGTCTGTTCCAGTTTCAGCCAGGCAGCATGGGCTGAGCATCCTCCCTTTGGGTATCTGCAGGCCCTGTCTGCCCAAGGGGTGATATGTTTTGATCCTGGGAGCATCTGGTTGCTTGAGCAGTGTCTACACTGCCTGAGGAGCGATGGACTTTGATCCTGGGTGTACCTGGGTTCTTGAGAAGTTTCTGTCCTACACAAAGAGTGATGGGCTTTGCTCCTGGGGCACCTCGGTGCATCAGCAGTGTCTGCCCTACACAAAGGTGGGACTGCACCATGCTTCAAACCCATCAGCAGCCCAGAGGGGAAACCTTGGCTCTTGTCAGAGCAGAACTCACACTGACGTTGGTGGTGTGTGGAGGTCTGATATAGTGGTTGACTTCTCAACATCATCTTGTGGTGGGACACCCTGGAAGGAGCAGAATGGGCATGCAGGTAGAGGTTAAAAATGCTAAAATTTAAAAAAAAAACAAAAACAAACCAAAACAACAAACTTAAGGATCACAGTAAGGTAGGGGTTGGAAGGGACCTGTGGACATCATCCAGCCCAACCTCCTGCCAGAGCAGGTTTGCCTACGGCAGGTTGCAGAGGATGATGTCCAGGCAGGTTTTGAATGTCTCCAGAGATGGAGACTCCTCCACCTCTCTGGGCTGCCCGTTCCAGTGCTCTGCCACCCTTAAATGGAAAGCAGTTCCTCCTCATGTTTTGATGGAATTTCTGAAGCTCAAATTGTCTTATGTACAAGTTTTGTTTGGTGAGTGTGTTTTTTTGGTTTTCCCCTTTTTTTGTTTTTCCCAAAGAAAAAAACCATTCCATTGTTCAGCTGTTTGCTGTTGGAGGCACAGGCTGAGCTCACCGCCAAGGCTTCTGCAGTTGCCTCTGCTCACACCTCCCAGCTTTGGGATCCCTACTCTGAAGGAGGAGGGGGGGGGGAAGAAGGGGAAAAAAAAAAAAAGGAAGAAAATTCCCCAAATTTTTCATTTGTGCAGCAGGTCCCCATCATGCTCAGGCACTGAGCAAGGTAGCACCTCGGTGGTTGTGAAGGAGAGGCTGAACCACAGCAGGTTCCCACAGTTTGAGAGGAGACAGAAAAGTCTCAGTGACTCATAAACACCAACAGATTCTGTGCATGGGCTTCTCTTTGTTGTTTGCTTTGCCTCATTTCATGGTTTTCCTTCTTTCTGAGCGTGTTTGTGTGCTTCAGATGATGCCACCGTGCTGCCAGTACACTCTGTGTGTGGTTCCCACACAGGAGATGCTCTCTGCACAACAGCTCTGCTCACACAACTATGAGCAGCAGCCATTGGAAGCCCTTGAGGGCTCCATTTGGTGACACATCCTCATGTTTGGATCTCGGGGCAGTGAGAAGGGAGCAGGAGGGACATTTTTCACCAATGTGCCCTTGTGGCCAGGAAGGCCAATGGTGTCCTGCTGTGCATTCAGGAGAGTGTGGTTAGAAGCTTGAGAGATGTTCTTATCCACTCCTGCTCTGCCCTACTGAGGTCACAGCTGCAGTATTGGGTCCAGTTCAGGGCTTCCCCAGTTCAAGAGGCAACTACTGGAGAGAGTCCAGTGAAGGCTACAAAGAGGCCTGGAGCTTCTCTGAGAGGAGGAAAGGCTGAGAGCCGTGTGGCTGTTGAGCCTGGAGAAAAGCAACCTGAGAGGGGATCTGCTCAATGCTCAGCAAGAGCTAACGGATCTGTGGGGGGCAAGAGGCTGGGGCCAGGTTCTTGTCAGTGGTGCCCAATAACAGGACAAGGGGCAGTGGGCTCAAACTGGAACTCAGGAGGTTCCACCTGAACAGGAGGAGATCTCTGCTCCTGCTTGTGTAGTGTGCAGGAGTTGATACTTGTCTCAGAGCTGGAGACAGCTTGATCCTTTTTGTGGGGTGTTTTATGGCACTTGTATCACTTTTTAATGTCATATTTTAAGGCATATAGAAGACCCTTTACAAATTTTCATAGAACCATAGGGGGATTTGGGTTGGAAGGGACCTTTTATTGTCATCTAGTCCAGCCTCCTGTAGTCAGCAGGGACATCTGAAACTGGAGGAGGTGATGAGGCAGTTCATTGATGTAAGATGTGCCAGAGCTTTAAGCTATTTGGCTCACTGGGCTGTGCTGGTCTAAACCCTTGTGTGTCAGGAGCAGCTTTTGGTCCATCCTTGCCTACATAGCTGCCTGAAAGACCTTTCCATGCCCCCTCTCTGGATCTAGGGACAACAACAGCAACACAGCTGTTCAAATAGGGCTGGAAATTTCAGCAGCACACAAGCAAGCCCTAAAACTTTCCCAAGGTGGCTGAGTAATTTTGTTTGCCTGAGCATTTGAGTCCCTCCAATTACCCTGGGGAAGGATATTGCCTCTTGAAACAGAGTTCAAAAAGCCCAAGAATTTATTTTTTTGGTTATAAATAGCTCACATCCTCTCGATAACAGCAGCCAGGCTGCTATTTATTGCCCACTTCCCCTCAGACAGACAGCTCGCCGTCGTTAAAATTGCACTTCCCATGGAATCCAGAGGAACTTGGGTCTTCAGGTTCCTACAATTGTTTGTCCTTCTGGGTTTCCTTTGCAGCTCACAGCCTTCAGCCAGCCTAACTCCCATCAGGAGCTGACTGAGGCATCACTGAGATGCATGGCTGGAGTCCTAACCCCCGTTCTCTGCTCTCTTTGTCACAGATTCATAGAATCACAGAATGGTTTGGTTGGAAGGGACTTTAAAGGTCAACCAGTTCTGCCCCTCCTGCCATGGGCAAGGACACCTCCTACTAGAGCAGGCTGCTCAAGACCTCATGCAACCTGGCCTTGAACACCTCCAGGAGAAGGGGAATTCTTTGGGACCATCAGAACAGCCCATTGATTCCCAGCAACATGGGCTATTCACAACACATTAGTTGTTTTTCCTCTCCTGACCTCAGTGAACACCTTCTGGCCTTATTCTGTCATAGAATCATAGAATGATTTTGATTGGTAAACACCTCTAAGTTCCACAACCTCTCTGGGCAACTTGTTCCAGTGTCTCGCCACCCTCACTTGAAAGAATTCCTTGCTAATCTCCAGTCTAAACCTAGTCTCTTCTTAGGTTCAGCCTGGAGATTAGGAAGAGATTCTTTACGTTGAGGGTGGTAAGACACTGGAACAAGTTGCTCAGGGAGGCTGTGGATGTCTCCTCCCTGGAGGTGCTCATGGCCATGTTGGATGAGGCCTTGAGCAACCTGCTCTAGTGGAAGGTGTCCCTGCCCATGGCATGGGGGTTGGAACTGGATGGTGTTTAAGGTCCCTTCCAACCCAAACCATTTTGTGATTCTAAATCCTCTATTTACCAGAACTACTTTTTTTGGGGTTTTTTTTTTTTTTTTTTTTTTGGTCATAGATTCCTGCTGTGGCATCTGTTTGGACAAAGCAGCTCCACTGAAGTGGCACCATGAGCTGTTTCCTCCTTAGCTCAGAGCAGGAGGGTGGGGGTCAGATGCTCCAGTGCAGTGAGGCGAGGGGATGTGGTGCAGAACGTCCCAGTTTCGTGCTCTGAGCAGATCATGTTTCTGATTAGAGCAGCCCGGTTACATAACTGCATCCCATAATCACAAACATACCTGGCATCCAGCAGGACTTGGGGTCATGATTTATTCATCAGAACTTCTCCACGCATAAACTTCTATTTATTCCCTGCTGCAAGGGGAGGGAAATGTCAATGGCAGCTGTGGTGCCTGGTGCCAACAGGAGCTTACAGCTCCATCTTCCCTTTCTCCACATCCACTGAAAAGTCATTTTGGTTTTAAGGATTTTTTTATTGAGGAATTCCTGGATCTTTGGGATCCCGCTGGAAAGGGAGCAGGAGATGCTGGAGGGGTTGTTTGCCTTGCCTGATCACTTATTGGGGTTGCAATCAGGGATGCTGTCCCAATGCCACTTGAAATCCTTGCTGATTCCTTCAGAAACTCTCCATCATCTCCTTTGCTGGGTTAATGGGTGATGAGGATCCTCTGCTTGCTGTGTTGGGGTGAGCTCTGAACCCTGAGCTGTCACTCAGCCCAAGCTGCTTCTGGGGGGCCTCTGTGAAATAGATGGGCTCTGGTGGCCCAGGCATGACCAACAGCTTCTGCAAGCTCCCTTCATCCCTTTTCTGCCTCAATCTCTTTTCCAAGTAACAGAATGGGCAGAAATGTTCTCAGGTTGCACCAGGGGAGGTTTAAGTGGGACATGAGGAACTATTTATTTCCTGCAGTAGTGATCAGGCATTGCAAGAGGCTGCCCAAGCAGGTGGTGGATTCCCCATCCCTAGAGGTGCTCAAAAAGTGTATAGACATGGCATTTTGGAATATGGTTTGGTGGCTGTGGTGGTGTTGGGATGATGGCTGAACTTGGTGATCTTAGAGGTCTTCTCCAACCTGAATGATTCTATGGTTCTCCTGGCACTGCCACCACCTCACCCTTTCACACACCACCAGCATCTGACCCCAATGCTAGGGCACAAACTTGAACATCAGAAGTTCCATCTAAACGTGAAGAGGAACTTCCAGGGCTCCATCACTTTCAAACATCAGAACAGGCTGCCCCGAGAGTTGATGGAATCTGCATCTCTGGATACATTCAACACCCACCTGGATGTGTTAGTGTGTGACCTTCTCTAGGTGAACCTGACTTGGCAGGAAGGTTGGACTCGACGATCTAATGATCTCCAGAGGTCCATTCCAACCTCCACCATTCTGTGATTATTGCTGAGAAAGAAGAACTATGGGAGGTGGCAGCCATGTGGGAGCAGCACAGCCTTCCCATGCCACCAGCAGACTCCTGCTTGCCCCAGTGTCACACCTGGACATTCAAGAACTATAGAAAAAAAAGCTTCTGTGTCACAGCAGGGTGATGGATGTGGAGCTGCTGACTTTTAATAACTTTGGTTAAAGTCAGACTGAACCTTGAATCCCTTATCTGGTTTCCATGTCAACAGAGCAGAGGTGCTCACTAAGGGCAATGGCACTGAAGAGCCCCATGCGTATCTGAGCACCTGCAGGCTGGGTACACACAGCAGGAAAACACTGCATGGAATCATGGAGTCATCTGGGATGGAGCAGACCTCCAGTCTTAGCCATTAACCCAGCACTGCCAGGTCACTGCTAAGCCATGTTCCTCAGCACCTCATCTCCGTGGCTTTGAAACCCCTAGAGGGATGTGGCCTCCATCACTGCCCTGGACAGTCTCGGCCAGGGCTTGGCAAGCCTTTGGGGGAAGAAATCTGTATAACTGCAGTGAACAAAAACCCCTCCTTGACTGGAAGAGCTTGGGCAGGTTGATGTTATGGTATTTGATGAGCTGCAGATGCTGCTGGCTTCTGAGATGATGCTGTTCATCTTTTCTCACAAGGCACATGCAGCAGAACAAGTGTAAATGGCCTCAAGTTGCCCCAGGGGAGGTTTAGGCTGGATATGAGAAACAGTTTTCATGCCCTTGAGGGTTATCAAGGCCTGGCCCAGGCCGCCCAGGGCAGTGGTGGAGCCTCCATCTCTGGATGGGTTGCAAAACTGAGGACCATGATTTAGTGGTGACCAGCAGTGTCAGGTTAATGGTTGGACTTCATGCTCTGGAAGTTCTTTTGCAACCGTTCCATGATTCTATGCTTCTACTAGAAATTCCTTTTCTGATTTGACCTCCAAGAGCTGTGGTTGCTTTGGACCTGGCAGTGAGTGGAGAAGTTTGTGAAGCTTTTAGCTCTGTGTCTCTCTGCTGTCTTGCAAGCTGTGCTTGTGGTGCTGGAATTGGTTTCCTTCAATGGTCATTGATTGAAAAGAGTGTAAAATATGTCAAACCTGATAATTCTGATTGGAAAAAGATGACTTTGACTGATTTGATGTTACAGTGCTCTGGCTGGCTTCCAGCAGAGACATGACTGGATGAGCTGGGGCTGTTTAGTTTGAAGAAGAGGAGACTGAGGGGAGACCTTGTGGCTGTCTACCATGGCTGCCTGAAAGGATGCTGTGGAGAGGCTGCTGCTGGGGTCTTCTCAGAGGTAATTAGTGATAGAACAAGAGGGAATGGCCTGAAGTTGCCACTGAGTAGGTTTAGGCTGGATATTAAGAAACATTTTTCCCCAGCAAGAGTGGTCAGGCATTGGGATGGGCTGCCCGGGAAGGTGGTGGAGTTACCAACCCTGGATGTGTTTAAAAGTCATTTGGATGTGGTGCTTGGGGATAGGGTTTAGGGTAAATGTTGTAGAATAGGGATATTGGTTGGAGTTGGTGACCCCGAGGGTCTTTTCCAACTGGAATGTTTCTGTGGTTTTGTGATGGAGGTGATACTTCTAAAGCTTTATGTGCAAGATATCAGGCAGTGTTGCCAAGCTCTGACTTCAGTTTAGACCTACTGGCTCAGGATGCTTAAAAACCACCCCATGACCAGCATGACAAAGAGATCTTTACCTTATTGGAAATACTTTGCCATTGGCAAAATACATTGCCTCTTGTCATCCAATGGTAAGAGACAGTGTCACCTCTGTCCCTTTATCTTAAAGCTCTTCAGTATCAGAGTGATGACACACTGCAGTATGCTGCCCAGGGACGTTGTGGATGCCTTCTCCCTGAAGATGTTCAAGGCCAGGTTGGATGAGGCCTTGAGCAGCCAAGTCTAGTTGTGAGGTTTCCCAGGGAGCTTGGAGTAGCTGATCTCTAAGGTCCCTTCCAAATGAAGCCATTCTGTGATCTGACCCAGTGACCAACTCCACATCCTTGCTTCAATAATGCACTGCAATTACCTTAGAGGATGACATAAGCCATGGCCTGAAAGGCAGTTACAGTGAGGTGGCTGCTGGACTTTACTCTCTAGTATCTCATTTCCAGGAGGAAAGGGCCTCAAGTTGCACTAGGGGAGATTTAAATTGGAGATTAGGAACAATTTCTTTGCTGCAAGAGAGGTCAGGCATTGGAACAAGGTCCCCAGCCCCAGAGCTGTTTAAGAAATGTGTGGACATGGCACATGGGGACATGGTTTGATGGCCATGGTGGTGTTGGGCTGATGATTGGGCTGGGTGATCTTAGAGGGCTTTTTTTTTTTTAAACTGAAACAATTGTGTGAGCCTAGAGCTGCAAGGTGCATGCAAAGAAATAAGAGGAACAGTGAAAAATGACCCAAATACTTTATTTATATCAGCCTCATATGATGATGGTGACGCAGAAGGCAGCAGCAGAAGCTGGGGGGGGATGCAAGACTGTGGGCACTGTAAGGTTCAGGGGGATGGGGCCAGGCTGTGTCACTGGTGCCCAGTGACAGGACAAGGGACAATGGGCACGAAGTGGAACCCAGGAGGTTCCACCTGAACAGGATGAGAAATTTCTCTGGTGTGAGCATGCTGGAGCCACTGGAGAGGTGATGGAGTCTGCAGAGCTTCCAAACCCACCATGCCATTGTGATCCTGGGTGAGTTGCTGTGTGTGCCTCTGCTTTGTCAGAGGGGTTGGACTGGATGATCTCCAGAGGTCCCTTCCAGCCCCCACCATGGTGGGAACTGGGGATTCTGTGACTCATAAATGATGAGACAGCTGCCTGGGGCCATCTACCTATGCTGTTAATGTCTGGTTGGGCACAAGAGAAGGCAGAAGGAGGGTTGAGTCCTGTTGGCTTTGCCCTCTGGGCTCCATCCCTATCTCACATGGTCTCTCCATACTTTGGTCATGGCATTCAAGCAGGACAGGACTGGTTCTGTGCTATGAGTACAAGTTGTTGGCTCATGCCCAGCTTTTCACTCACCACCACCTCCAAGTTCTTTTCCTTAGGACTGCCCTCTTCCCATTTTCCACCCCATGTGGATTTGCACCATGAGGTGGTATCTCCAGGGCCAGTTACCTCACCCTGGTTCCTCTTGGTATGTGCAATATCAAACAACTCCTTTTGAGCTACTCCCTGTTTGTAGAATAATTGGTAGAGCCATTCTTTGGTACGTGTTCTTCTAAAAACCACAGCAGCCATGGCTATATTTAACAATATATATTTTTTTAATATATATATATAATTTCTAGATCAGTACATTCATCAGTACTTGTTTTTTTCTTCACCAACAGAAGAACTCTTACAATAGTAGACTTTCTAAAATAAATACTATTAAAATAGAGCTTCAAAATAAATATTCTATACAAAGGGGAAAAAAAAAAACCTTCTGTAGTGACTTCTCAGGGTGTAGATATGGGGTGGTAACAGGGGAAAGAGGGACACACACACACCTTTCTCAGTGTGTCCAAGTGTGGGAGGGGCAATACCCAGTGCTGTGAGGGCTCATCCAGGTGGGACAGCTGGGGAGCAACGGTGTGGGTTTAGTAGCTACTCCATGTAGCCACAGGGGTGGAGGGTTCAGTGATGGTTTACTTGTCTGGTGAAGCCACTCCAGCCAGGGATGTGGCATGGCATGGTCAGTGCCCCATAAAGTTGCCCCTTCTTGCTTTGTGGGCATCAGCTTCTGTGTGTGGGCAGAGGGTAAAGCCCAGGAATGAACCTGCTATAGCCATTAGCAGTTCAGGATGGCAAAGCTTGAGCACCCTGGCATCCTCTTCTTCCTCAGCACTGCTCTGTGCTGGCACAGTGCCCACCCTGGGGAAAAATGCTGTCACCTCCCCTCTTGCCTTTATTGTCCCACCCCACCAAGCCAACATGGCAAATGTGCCCAAGGATTGTGTTGATCAGTAGCTGGAATTCAATCTGCAAGAGGGCACCTGACCCAGAGGGAGGATGGCCAGAGTTGGGGCTGAGGTGACACAGCACCATGCCCGTAATACGTCTATGTGGTGGCAGAAGACCCAAGTACCTTAAAAGGGGATGGAGGAATAGAGCTGTTGGGATGGGAGAATGGAGATGTTGGGGTGGGGGAAGAGAGGCATTGGGATAGGGGAAGAAAAGTGTTGGAATAAGGGAATTGGATGGGGGAAGAGAGGAGAATAAAGACATTATTGACTGGATCGTACCCTCTGCCAGCCCCACGGCCAGCACTGATAGCAGAGCCCCTATTACAGTTGCCCCTGAACCATTCCAAGTGCTCTGCAGAGTGCTTGACACTTTCTGCTCAGGCCTTGGGCCAGGAGCTGATGGAGCAGAGTCCTACTACTATGTCAGGAGACCAAGAAGAGGAGGGAAGTTTGCTCTGCTACATTTACCACTGCTCTAACACATCCACTAACGGTTTACAGCCCATGGTGGGGGTCACCTTACACCACTGCAGGACTTAGATATGAAAAGAATCCAACAGAGAAATAGTTTACAGCTATGTACAGTGAGAGCAACCCCCTGGGGGCTTGCTGGGTGTATATACATGAGTGTAGATTGGCACGGTGGCTACCACTCCAGCGTCGTGTTTGCTTGCAAGGACCGGGGCAAGGACCGTGCATCAGTGCTGCCTGTGGGGCTTTGCTCTTGCAGATTCTCAGCTCAGACTCCCCAGGAACAGCCAGGGACAGAGGGTCAAAGAGGCAAAACAACCAGAAGTGGAGGCCATTTGGATACATACGGTCCCAAGAGAGGAGGACAGCAGGTTGATACCTTCTCCTGCTGTGTTTTCTAGCCTGTCTGCATCTCGGGAGAATGATTTCTCTTATAAAATAGAATATCTTAAACATTCAACCAACAGTTCAGCCAGTTTGGGGTTGATTTTCCTTTTACCTTTTCCTCTCCAATTTGTGCAAGACAAGAAATGCAGCTCTGGATCCCCACCTGCTTCCTGCTCTCTGGTGCCATTGGAGTCCGCTTTCAAGAGAAGCAGGGGGTTCCCCTACCTTGGACAGTTTTAAGACTCAGCTTGACAGGCTGCTGGGCCATCTCATTTCAACTACACTATCACCTAGAAAGGTTGGCCCAGATCATTCTTGAGGTCCCTTCCAACCTGTCATTCTGGGATTCTGTGTCCCCATGCAGTCAATGAAAGGATAAACCCTAGGAAATGGGATCTGGTGACAGATGTAGTATCCTTTTTTTCTCTGATGTATCATACACAAGCCAGCAAATGTTGTAAACAGAGGAAGTTGGTGTTTTGGTTTTTAAATTCCTTGTTCAACCAGTACCTCTAATTAAGCCTAACCAACCCCCGAGTCATGCAGGTTAAATGAATTCTGAAAACAAAGAGACACCAGAAGTCCCATCAGGATGCTCCTGCCAACCCATCTACGCAGCAACTGTACTGCAGCCAAGCAAATGGGATTCCTGGAAATGCTACATGAGCTCTGCCTATTGCTTATCTAATTAGAGATGACATTTCACTGTCACTGCTGTGCATTGACTGAGGAAAATTCCTCTCATTAAAACAAAAAAAGGAAGGAACGAGAAGAGTCTAGCTCAAGTTTTCTGCACGCAACAAGTACCTACCTGCTGATCAGTGTTGCATGTTTGGACAAAGGTTTGTGGTTAGCACCTTGTAGCTGTCGAGAGAAAGGGATCACTGCATCCTCAAGTGTTGCTGCATCCTCATCCTGAAGGGATACTGCATCCTAAGGGAATGCAAACCCAGCCCTAGGATGAACACATGGGCAAAGCCAGTGATACTCTCTTGCTCAAAGCTGTGGGCACCTTCTTTAAACAAGCTCTCTGCCCTCCCTTGGCTTTCCCTGGTGTTTGTTAACTCTAAAATAAATGCAAGAAGCATTCTTTACACTTGAAAAAGACACTTCTGTACAGAGAAGGCAAAGGTTGACCAGCAGCGATAGAGGTGGGGGAATGGGCTGTACTTCAAGCAAATGGCATTCACCCCCCCAAACCAAAACCACTCTAAAAATCTAAATATTCAAAGAGCAAAAGAGAGCTTGTTCCGGGAGAGGAGGTGCTGGGCTGGTATCCCTATAAAAATACACCTAGGTGTGTCGTGCACTTGGGCTTTGTGACTACTGAGTGGAGATTAAGAGGTTGAGAGAAACAAACACTGAACGTCTTCATGTCGTGGTGTGGTAAAGATCCCCTTTGCTCCAGCACATGCCTTGGGGAAATGAGATTTGGCCAAGATCCTCTTGGAGCAGATGGATGTAAAGCGAATACTCCATTGAGTGAAGCCTGATGCTACGGATCGGCTTTGCAGGCAGAACAACACCATGCTGGCACCACTGCTCTGACACATCCTGCTACTATTCACCCTGGGGAGGAACCAGTTTGATAACACCCTGCTCGAAGAAAAAGGTCCAAATCCATGTGGCCAAGTGGCTTCAAGGAAAGCAACATGTCTAAATGACAAAAAATCCTTCAAGAAATGACCTGTAGCTTTACTTCTGGTTCAAAACCTTTGAGGGATGCAGAAAGCTTTTGAGAAACCTGTACTTTGAGTGCAGCTGGACCTTCTGATGGTGATCAAGCAGGGAAAGAGAGTGGAAGAAGTTAACTCATCACCTTCAACAGGCTGCTGGTACCAAATCAGGGTTTGGAAGGAAAGTAAAACCAAGAAGCCCACCCTGAATGTGACTCCAACACAGCTTTTTGCATTTGGGAGTGGGTGCTGCTTGCACAGCCATGCCTGCCAAGCCAGCAGTTCCTGGCTCCTGGTGGATGCAGCTGTACTTCATGCCATATGTGGGTGTTCAGCCTTCACTCTACATTAAGATTCCTCTTTGGCCCCATCTCTGTAAGTTCTGACCAGTCCTAAACCCATGAATAACCCAAAGTGCTTCAGTTTGTAGGAAGAGTTGCTTCTGCTTTCTCTGAAGGCCAAACCTTCCCCTCAGACCACAGGTTACATTAAAAAGAGCCAATGACAGCCTCCTCCACGGAGCGTCCTCTTGCTCCCCAGCCTCCCAAACCATCAAAAGGGCTTTTCTGACCTGCTCCCTTTGCCTTCTGGCAGCGCCTTGCAGATGACACTGTTTGTGTTTTTGCATCTGCATCCGGGCCGGCTCACTTGGTCGTAGCATCTCTGGGACAGCTTGACGCAGCCGGTGGCTGGCAGGTAGCAGAGCAAGCAGGGGAGCACCAGGGAGAGGGCACTCATGAAGGACCAGCGGGCACAGCAGTTTGAGTGGGAGCAGGAGCAGGGGTGGTCGGCACACGTGCCCTCGTCATCCTCATTGGTGCAGTGGTAGAAGATGCCCTTGACGAGACACATGCAGGTGGAGTAGTTGACCAGGTTCTGTGCCGAGCAGAGGCACCCCTGGTTGCACACCCAGCACGAGGGCAGAGTCCGGGGCAAAGCGCACTCCTTGCACTTGCACTTCCCGCAGGCTTCGCACAGCAGAAAGTGCTTGTCCAGTTCCTGAGACACAGGTTCCTTCAGGTCCAGGGGCTTGCAGTTGATCACCTTGGGCTGGATGCGGACCGCTCTGGGGGAGGACTGCTCCGCCACGGGTGCTGGGGCCATGTGGTCCAAGAGCCTTTGGTCCGAAGATGTGCTGCTGCTGCTGCTGATGGAGCTGGGGCGTCCACTGAAGGAAATCCAGGGGTGAGTGACATCCTGCTCGCAGCG
Organism: Semnornis frantzii; assembly: GCA_013399775.1. NCBI lineage: Eukaryota > Metazoa > Chordata > Aves > Piciformes > Ramphastidae > Semnornis > Semnornis frantzii. The sequence goes on from VWYK01035769.1 coordinate 118,897, forward strand.
CTGGACCTGCTGGGTGGTCAAAGCCAGTTCGTGGGGGGCTCGAGGGTGCTTCTGAGCAGCTGCCAGCTGGGAAGCGGTGGGGTGGTCGGTGTAGTCGTTCTCCACGTGAGTTGCCTTCATCTGGTCAATGGGCAGGACAGTGAGGGGATGCTGCAGCCGCCCATAGGGGATCCGACTGTCCAGCAAGGGCTGGACCATCATGGAGTTGGGGACAACGGTGATGCTGTGGGGAATCCGGGGCTCCATGGATGAAGCAGTCTGAGCCAGGGTGAGAAATCTGCTCTTACGTGTTCTAGGGGAGGGAAAGGAGAAAGAGAAATGGTGGGGGAGAGAAAGAGCAGGTGATTAATGAGGCACCCTGCAATGCCTGCCCACACAGGGCCCTCAGCTGGGGCTGGGTATCATGCAGAAGATTTTAAGAAGTAGAATTTGTGACCAGGGGAGGCAGAGCACTTGGCCAGGTGCAAAGTGCATCTCTCCTGCTTTGCTTCTCTTCCGAACCTTGTGGTCAACAGGACCAG
>VWYK01035770.1:223-29932 GCA_013399775.1 Semnornis frantzii
TTAAAAAATTTTTTTTTTTTTTTTTTTTTTTTTTTTTTTTTTTTTTTTTTTGCTTTTTCATCTTGTTTGAGTTGCTAATGTTCACTTTTGCATGCAGGCACACATTGCCATCCCTGCTTCTTCAGAATGCACACAGTGGGGTGTGAAAATAAAGACTGCATCTCATATATAATGCACAGCCCAGCAACCTGCTCCAGCAAATTACCCAAGCAGATTCTTTGGAGGGGGGGGAGGTGGGGGGAAGGATGAAAGAAAAAAAATTTGTCTCTCCGCGAGAGTCCTGGTCATACACATTGAGTGATGCTAGAAACTGGTAATATTCATGTGTTCCACAGAGAAACCTTGCTTGGGCCAAGAGTCTAATCCCAAAGTGTGTAACATAGGTTAATGTAACACACTGTCTAATACTCATAAATAGTTTTAAGTGGTTAAAAGTTTCTTTTCTAGTTAAATAACAATGAGGCATCCAGCAGAATCCATAGCACACAAGCACCAACCTGGAGTCCTGTACCATCTCACCTCCACCTGCTTTCCTGATGCCCTACAATGACTGTTCCTGATTTCCCTTCAGAGAAAAGTGTTGCCCAGCTTCTTGATTCCTGCTCCACATTCCTGCCCTGATCACACAACACCTGCACCAATCTGCACCAGAGAGCCATACAGCCCTGGGAGATAGCCAGGACCAACAAGACTTGTAACATGAACTCTAATACTCATCATATATAAAAGACACTTTCTATTTTGATGAAGAGACCATTGCAGGAAGTGGAAATGGAATTAACAGCAGTGGACTGTGCTAGGTTGAGCCTATCTGGGGTGGAGGAGTGGTCTGGAAACCTGAACCCTAGATGGGTAGGGAGACCTGCCCCTCCAGGGGAAAGGAGCCCTCCAAGTCAGTTTCCCACTTGCTGCCCACGACTCTGTTTAAGAGGCAGTCAAGTGCCTGCTCACTCTCTTGCTCCTGCCTTCGCCTCTGCACCATCTCCTTGCTGCTGCTATTCCTGATAACCACGTGACCACCCTGCTACCTCATGTTGGGGCTTGCATCCAAGGAGAATCCATCCCAATCCAAATAATCCACTGCCATCCAACCTGGTTTTGTACATACATCTGTATCTATTCCTTTCCCTTATATTTCTGTAACCTTCTTTTAGCTTAAATACCTTTTATTTATTGTTAAAATTACTTTTTAACCTCTAAATCAGTTCAAAGCTGTTCTTTGGTTGTTTTACCCCTTTTTACTCTTCTGCCTAATGTTTCCATACAGGGAGAAGGGGAGAGGGGGAGGCATCCTAAATTCTGTTCCGTCGGGCTTCTGAGCTCCGGGAAAGCTTAAACGGCAACAATTACTTTTCAAATGCTGAACAGAACAAAGTTGTGAGCTGTCAGAGAATTCATGGCTTGGGTCTTGTATCAGGTTTGTTGTTTTCACACTGTAAAAACAAGGATCCAGTAAGGACAGAGGTGCCTGAGAAAACAGCTATAAAACAAAATCAGAGGTGAAAGACTCTGTGCCAAAGGGATTCTCAATCCATCTCAGTACTGAAAGTGCAGCCTTTGAGTGGGAGGGCTACAACCACATCCTCCGGGAGCCTCTGTCCAGGGCCAACCCATCAATTCAACTATCAGACTTGCAGCAAGCTGAGGACTGGACACATCCAGGTTGTCTTCTAGAAGGGAAGAAGCATCTTACCAGTCCATCTTACCATCCATCCATCCTTCAAACCTGGGAGTAAAATAACAAAATAAATGAGGAAATCCAGAGCAAACAGCTAAGAAACCAAGTTACTGCATGCTGAAGCTGGCAGAAGGCTGTGGTGACCATAGCTGCCCAACTACTGCCATGGTCTCGTGGTGCTGGGTCATGTGTGAGTCCCTGCAGTATGTTCTCAGCCTCTTTTCTCCATTCCCAACCTTCAGCTGACCACTGCTGTTTTACTGAAAACTCATCCTGTGCTATAAGTAACTCTTGTAGAAGAGTCAGGAGCCCACAAAGAGCATTTGAAAAGTGGTAAAATAATAAACATGACATCAAGTTGGCAGAATTCAGTTTGTGACCTACGAACAGCACTCCTCTGCGAGGACACCTAAGAGAGGGCATGGACAGCTCCATTCAATGTGAGCAAAATCAGCACCAGGATAAGTTTCATTCCAGAAAGGAAAAACTGACACTTTGAGAAAGTTTGGGTTGTTCAGCTTGGAGAAGGCTCCGAGGAGACTTTATTGTGGCCTTCCAGTATCTGATGTGGGCTACAAGTATCTGAGGGACTTTTTAGGGTGTCAGGTAGTAACAGGACCAGAGGGAATGGATCCAAGCTAGAGGAAGGGAGATTTAGATTATATGTTAGGAAGAAGTTCTTCACCATGAGGGTGACAAGACCCTGGAACGGGTTGCCCAGGGAGGCGGTGGAAGCCCCATCCCTGGATGTTTTTAAGGCCAGCCTGGATGTGACTCTGGGCAACCTGATCTAGTGTGAGGTTTCCCTGCCCATGGCAGGGAGTTTGGAACTAGATGATCCTTGAGGTCCCTTTCAGCCCTGACAATTCTGTGATCCCTCTGCGATCCCCGGGATCAAAGTCCCAAGACATGAGGATTTTTTCTTAAAGAAAAGGGCCTCCTCTAACCACTGTGCCAGAAGGAAGCTACCAGGTGTCCTTTCACACTGGATGCTTCACTTACTTGAACCCTGGTGCATGCCTCTAGGAAAACAAGAGTGTTATTTGTACCCTTCCAACCAGTTCTGTGAAAGGAATTCTCCAAGACGCATGGCAAGAGACAACAGACATTGGATGATACTGTGCTGTGATTGATCATTCTGCAGGCAGGAAAAAACAACAGCAGAGGAGAGGATGATCTGCAAGCAGCTCTGTGCTCTCACTGCACTTGTTCAGTCTCTGCCTCATCACTTATAAGCCTGGGCTCTGCCAGCAGGTGAAGGTCCCTGCAGCAAGCACATCTACTGCAGTGCAGTGAACACCAGGCTTGGAGCTCCCTCTGGGGCACCAGACCCCCAGCTGGACCAGCTCTCTCCATGCTTTGTGTGGGGTCAGAACTGGAACGATCTTTCACAGAATCCCAGACTAGTTTGGGTTAGAAAAGCCTTTCAACCTCATCCAGTCCAGACCCCAGTCAATTGGGACATCCCCAAGTAGAGCAGGTTGCTCAGAGCCCCAAACAACCTGACCCGGAATGGTTCCAGGGATGGGGCAACTCCCATCTCTCCTGGGCAACCTGAGCCAGTATCTCACCATAGTCAGTGTCAAACCTTTCTCCCTTATGTCCAATCTAAAGCTGTCTTCTTTCAGTTTAAAGCTGCTGCCTCTCATCCTGTCACTAACAGGCCCTGAGAAAAAGCTTTTCTACCTCTCTCTCTTACAACACCCTTTCTGGAGTCTGGCTGATGTAGTTGCCAAGCTACTTTCCAGGTATCTGAAGTCATGACACTCGGCTGACTTGTCTGTGAAGGTGACTTGTCCATACAGCAAGGACAGGAGAGTCAGCATGATTAATGCTCACCACAGCCAGTTGTGCCCCTAATTTCTCCTTAAAAGCCTGTAGAAATGGAGCAAACACTAAAAATCTGAGGCTTACTAACAGCAAAATCAATTCTACCCTAACTGGAACCAGCATCCCCCTTTCCACCGAGCTCCTTGATTTTGTACCCAACAAAATACAATATGCAAGGCTGGGCCTGAACAAAAGCTGAGGTGCTGCTGGTTTGAGTTGCCCCAGCACCCAGATGCTGCAGGAGTAGCACAACTAGGCAGCACACCACAACTTGCTTTTCAGGCCCTTCCCTGCCCAGAGAACACCACAGCTCCACCTCTTGCCACAGGGCTAACCCAGGAGCCTGGCAGCTCCTCCCAGCTCAAGCAGGCCGTACCCCCAGGGTGTCTTCAGCCCTGGACAAGGTGGACACGCTCCTCTGCGTCATAGTAGACAGGCCCACAGCGCAGACGTGGTTCCTCCTGCTGGTACCAGAGCTGCTCGTTGAACTCGGGGAAGAAAAAGGCAATTTCCCTGCTGGCTGATGCTGGAGAATCTGGGAGAAGACAGATGAAAAGCAGTTGAGGTGCCAGCCTGGCACTGCAAACACCTGCTGGCTGCCACGAGAGAAGTGCCAGGCTCGGTCATACCAGGAGAGGTGGAGATGGGGGTCTGCAGAAGCGAGCAGCTCATTTGCTTGGGCTCCTCAGATGGCAAGCAAGCAAAGGCAGACACAATGCCACCTCTCGTGCCTCCCTGAGCTCCAGTCTTTGCCCAAGACTCAGCCAAGAAGGACAAGTCTACCTGAGCCGTGAGTGGTATTCCTGGTGTCAGTGAGGCCATAAGCTCCTCGGATAGAGTTCGGGACGCTGTTTCGGGCTCGGAACACTTTGGTGGGACCCATCAGGGATCTCCAGAGGGGAACAGCATTCTCATGGGCTAAGATATAGGCCCACATGGGGCCACTGAGGAAAAGGACCAAGGAAGAGCACAGGTAGATAAGATTACAAGAGGGCACAGCTCCTTCATTCTTAGAAACACAGCAAGTGCAAAGAAGCAAGGATGTGCAGCTGTCACTGGGGACCATGGACCTTCCACCTCCCTGGACACTGAGACTATGGCTCAGGACCAAGGCACAGAATCATAATTTTGTGTTGGAACGGACCTGCAAAACTCATCCAGTTCAACCCTCTGCAGTCAGCAGGGACATCCTCCACTAGGATCGGGTTGCTCAGAGGGCTTGACCAGTCACACTTTGAACATTTCCAGGGATGGGGTCTCAACTACCTCCCCAGGAAACCTGTTGCAGTGTTCCACCATCCTCATCCTGTGTAGAACTTGTTCTTAATATCCAATCTCAATCTTCTCTCATTGCAAACCACTATACTCAGCCTCTCACTGCAGGCCTTTCAAACAGCCCCTCAGCAGCCTTCTTGCAGCCCCCTTCTGCTACTGCCAGGCTGCTCTTAAGGCTGCTTGGAGCCTTCTCTTCTTCAGGCTGAACAGCCCCAGCTCCCTCAGCCTGTCCTCATAGCAGAGATGCTCCCGCACCCTGATCATCTTTCTGGCCCTTCTCTGGACCTGCTCCATCAGGTCCATGTCCTGCATTTGCATGAGTGACCTCCTTCTAGGAGATGGCACCCACAACCGCTGCAGATGCCACCCCACCACCGACTACTGCTGTCACAGTAGCACCGGCTCCCAACATTTCTCCATCCCGTTCCCAGAGCCTTCCAGCTCCATATACCACAAGCACCAGCTTGGGATGCGGCAGATCCCACGCCGAGGAGGACCCCTCCAGACGCAGCACCATTGCTCAGGGGTCCACCGGCACCGGGATGCGAGCCTCTGCCCGCGCGCCGTGCAGCGGACACGGCAGGTACCTGGCCATGAACTCCACCAGCCGCTGGTAGAAAAAGCGTCCTGCGGGAGAAAGTCGGTCCCTGTCACACAGCCTGACTCCGCCAGCACCGATCCCCACCTCCGGCCGGCCCACCGGCCGGGCCCGCCTACCCGCGTGCTCCCGGTAGAACCGGCGGCTCTCTTCCCGTCCGCAGCGTAGCTGCTTGGCACGTACGATAAGGAACTGGTTGCTAAGGATGGTTTCGTGCACGGCCTGCGGACAGAAGCGCAACGGCTGGGCGGGAGACTCGCACCGCCGGGACGCCCCGTGCCGGACCGACACACCGGAGACGGCCGGGCTAAGCCGGTCCGGGCGGAGGCCGGGGCGGCTAGGCCCGCCCAACCCTCACCTCTAGCACCAGCGGGTGGGCCACGGCATCCGGCTTCAGCAGAGCCAGCGTCAGCTGCAGCGGCCGCCTGCAGCGCCCCGCCGCCGCCGTGGCAGCTGCCATTACTCGCGCCGCACCGGGCGGCGTCGCTGCGGTGACGTCAGAGGGTGGTCGCACGTGTGACATCATCGCAAATGGGCGGAGCGGAGTAGGCCTCTGGGCTGGGGCCAGGGGCGAGGCCGCGGCTCAGGGCGGGCTCCGCCGGGTCGCGTAGCAGCAGCAGGACGCAGGGTCATGGCGGATGCGGCGGCCGAGGCGCAGAGCCGGGATGATGCCGCGGCCGGCGCCGAGGACACCGTGAAGATCATCTGTCTGGGCGACAGCGCCGTGGGCAAGTCCAAGTACGTGGCAGCGCGGGCAGGCCGCCGCCCGGCCGGAGTCCCGCGGGGAGGGAAGGGGTGGCCCGGGGCGGCTTGAGGCTGCTCCGTCCCTCGGCCTCACGGCGGTGTGGTGCTCTCTCCGCAGGTTGCTGGAGAGGTTCCTGCTCGACGGCTTGTATCCTTGTGCTGAGCCGCCTTAGATCTCGTCCGCCTTCCCGGGGTCCGGTGGAGAGCGGCGGGAGCGCGGCCGGTGCGAGCGGGGGCCCGGCTGGGGGAGCGGGTGGAGTGGAGGGCGGGGCGGAGCGTGCTTCTCGGTCGGCTCCTTGACTCGGACTTAGCCGCCCCCAGCAGCTCTCCACCTTCGCCCTGACGCTCTACAAGCACCGCGCTCAGCTGGACGGGCGAACCGTCGTCGTGGGTGAGTGAGGACGCCCGGTGCGGGGGCCGTGGACGGGGCCGATGCAGACTCCGAGCAGGGAGGGAAACGGCGCCGCGGCTATAGGCGTGCGCGGCAGGACACGGACCTAAAACGATGGCAGGGGAGCGCCTTGTGGTGGGCAAGGGGATGCCAGCGATAGCTTGTCCAGGGAAACGGAAGAGCGAAGGGAACACCGAATCGCAGACTGGGGGAGGCTCTAGAGACCATCCCATCCCACAGGCGTTCAAGCAAGGCCACCTAAAGCCAGCTGCCCAGGCTCACGTCCAGGTGGCTTCTGAATACCTCCAGGGATGGAGCCTCCACAGCCTCGTTGGGCAGTCTGTGCCAGTTCTGGGACGCCCTCAGAGAAATAAAAGTGTTTCCTGGCGTTCAGAGGGAACTGCTGTTTGTTTGTGCTCACTGCCTATGCCCAGTCACTGGGCACCACTGCAATGAGCTTGGCTCCATCTGCTTTACAGTTGCCCTTGAGATGTTTATGCCCATTGAGGAGATCCCCTGAGCCTTCTCTGTGCCAGGCTTAACTGTCCCAGCTTTCTCAACCTTTCCTTACAGGAGACGTGCTAGTGTCCCTTCAGCTTTGTGGTTCTTTGTTGGACTTTATCCAGGATGTCCATGTCTCTCCTGTAGTGAGGAGACCAGAACTAGACAGAGAACTCCAAGTGTGGCCTCACCAGTCCTGAGCAGAGGTTAGGAATATTTATCTCATGCAGCCCAGGATACCATCAGCCTTCTTCGTGGCAAGGGCAGGCTGCTGGCTTCCAGTCAGCTTGGGATCAAACAGGACCCCCAAGGCCTTTTCTGCAAAGCTGCTTTCCGCCTGGATGGTCCCCAACATAAACTGGTGCTAAGAGGTTGTTCCTGCTCAGATGGAGGGCTTTGTCCTTCTCCTCCTTGATGAGCTTCCTGAGGTTCCTGCAAGCCCATTTCTCCAGCCTGTCCATGCCCCTCCGGATGGCAGCAAACACAGAACTGGTTTGGGTGGAAAAAACTTTCAGGATCATCAAATCCAGCCATTCTCTAACTCTACCAAGTCTGGTGCTGAAACATGCCCCTCAGCACCACATCTCTGCCTCTTCAAAACACAGCCAGTCTTTGAGAGCACTTCCAGTGAAGTTTCTTCCAATGTTCAACCTAAACCTTCCCTGATGCAACTTGAGGCTATTTTCTCTCATCCTATCACTTGTTACTAGGGACAAGAGACCAAACCCAGCCTCCTTTCAGGAAGCTGGAGAGAGACAGGAGGTCTTCCCTCACCCTCCTTCTCTCTAGGCTCAACAACCTCAGGTCCCTCAGCTGCTCCTCACCAGCCCTGTTCTCCAGACCCTTCAACAGCTTTGTTGTCCTTCTCTGGACCTGCTCCATCTCCCCAGTGTCCTTAGGGCGAGGGGCTCAAAGATGAAGTCCAGTACTCAAGGTGTAGCCTCACCAGTGCCCAGTCTGGGGGGACAAATCTCTGCCCTGCCCCTGCTGGCCATACCATTGCTGATCCAAGTCAGGATGCTGGTGGCCTTGGTCACCTGGGCACACGCTGGCTCATCTTCATCTGCTGTCTACAAACACCCTCAGGTCCTTCTCCACCAGGCACTGTCCAGCCACTCTGCACCAAGCCTGGAGCCTTCATGGGGTTGTTGTGACCCAAGTGCAGGACCCAGCGCTTGGCCTTGTTAAACCGCACACAACTGACCTCAGCGCACTTGTCCAACCTGGCCAGGTCTTTCTGCAGAGCCTTCCTGACCCTATTTCAGTTTAGCTGAGGTGAGTCTGGCTTTTGACTCCTTTACATTTCCAGTGTGATGATTAAGTGAGAAGAAATATGCCACAAGCTCATCACAAACCAGCCTGCAATGGTCTTTAGCTGCCCACCACCACTAAAAGTCCAAGATCTATCTTGGTAGATCTGTTTCAATCTCTGGGGGGTTAATTCATTTTAACACAATCTTCCTGATCAGTGCCAGCACAGCTCATAGCTAAGCCCAGCTAAGAAAAGGTCCCAGTTTTGTATAATCTCTTAGCCCTGGAATGTTTCAGATTAGTGAGGTGAAACCTGAGGAGCTGGAGTGGGCTTTGCACCCTGGCTTTCAGCTGTGATAAAAGCAGAGCTTGGCAAGTTGTGGCATCCTAAGCTTTCTTTCTTTCTTTCTATGTCTTTGCAGACTTCTGGGACACAGCAGGACAGGAGAGGTTCCAGAGCATGCACCCGTCCTACTACCACAAGGCTCATGCTTGTATCATGGTAAGGGCAGGGGTGTCTCAGTGAGCTCTGGTGGCACTCGGGCTAAGAGCAGCCCCCAGGTGACCCTTGGCTTGATTGTTGCCCGTAGCAACTGCGCTGCTTTGTATTTCTTGCCACTTCCAGTGCTTAAAAGATCTTTCCTGCATTGTTCTTTCTACTCCCACCAGGCAGAGCTGGTGTGGTTGGGTATGCTTAGCTCTCTCCTGGCTTTCCTACACTCCCTGGCTTTGCCGTCTTCTACCTTGCCTTACTTTTGTCCCTGTGACTGAAGGTTTGGACTTAGAAGCTGTCCTGTCAGGTGGTGCAAGGGAGAGGGACATTCCTTTCTTCTTCTGGATGGGACTGTAGGACTATTGCAGTCTAGAACACTTCTGACATGTTCTTCAGGGTCTTACCTCAGACGTTCCTCTTTGGTCTTCTGCCCTTTTCTATTCCCCTGCACTCTGCACTTCCCATTTGTTATCTCAAATCAGTTTTATTTCCTTCATCCTAACCCCTTTAGGTCTCTTGCTTTGAGCTGTTGCTTGAACCACCAGTTATTTTTCATCACTTGTGAGCATCGCTCAACTTCATTGATAATTTTAGTTGTTAAAACAGAGAAACCTCACAGCTGATCCTGTGTAGCAGAACAGATCTGCCCCAGTGCTCCCTCACTGTCATGGGGGATGGGTTCTTGTTGTGGTACAAAAGAAGAATGTGAAGGAAAATGAGGGTCTGTGTCCTGGCTGGGTGTCTCAAGGCTTGCTGGACAGGCCCTCCAAAGCTCATCCAGTCCAACCCCCTGCAGCCAGCAGGGACATCCTCCTGAGCAGGTTGCTCAGAGCTTTGTCCAGCCTCACCTTGAACATCTCCAGGGATGGGGCCTCAACTACCTCCCTGGGCAACCTATTGCAGTGTTCCACCACCTTCATGGTACAGAACTTGCTCCTCACATCCAGTCTAAATCTGCTCTTCTCTCATTCAAGCCATTGCCCTCATCCTGTCACTGCAGGCCTTTGCCAACAGTCCCTCTGCAGCCTTTTGGAGCCCCCTTCAGATACTGGCAGACTTTTCTTAAGGCTCCCTGGAGCCTTCTCTTCTCCAGGCTGAATAACCCCAGCTTCTTCAGCCTGTTTTCATGGCAGAGCTGCTACACTCTCCTGATCATTTTTGTGGCCTTCTCTGGACCTGCTCCATCAGGTTCATGTCCTTCCTATGCTGAGGGCTCCAGAGCTGGACACAGCACTGCAGCTGAGGTTTCACCAGAGCAGAGCAAAGTTCCAGAATCTCCTCTCTCCATCTCTGGTCATGCTACTTTTGCTGCAGCCCAGGCTGCCATTGGCCTTCTGGGCTGCAAGTGCCCATTGCTGGCTCCTGTCCAGCTTCTCACCCACCAGCAGCCCCAAGTCCTTTGCTGCAGAGCTGCTCTCAATCTCATCATCCCCTAACCTGTGCTGATAGCCAGGAGTGCCACAACCTAGGTGCAGAACCTTGCACTTGGCCTTACTGAACCTCATGAGACTCTTCTCAACTCACCTCTCCAGCCTGTCCAGACTTAACCAACCACACAACTCAGCTTGGTGTCATCCTTTTCGCTTGTCACCCTTCCTAACAAAGGTGATCCCTTTGGTGATATCCTCCCAGGAGAATGCTGGGTTGTGGACCTGTGTTTGGTGCAGTGGGGTGATCAGGAGCTGCCCTGCTGCTGGCCCCACAGCACCTCTGGTTGTGTTTTGGAAGGTGTTTGATGTGCAGAGGAAAGTGACCTACAGGAACCTGAGCAGCTGGTATAAAGAGCTGAGAGAATTCCGCCCAGAGATCCCCTGCATAGTGGTGGCCAACAAAATTGATGGTGAGTTCATAATCTCCTTCTTGCAGCTTCCCGGTGGGGGGATGGGGTTGTCTTCTGACCTGGCTGTGGAAAAATCTCCCTCATCTCTTAGATCCAGAAGAATTCTTCAGTGTTAGACCAAATAAACAGCTCGGTCTGGTCATGCAAGGTCCTCTGCTGTCCCCACAGGGTGATGGCCTCATTTTACTACCAATTAAAAATGCTAATTTGACTTCCGGGTTTTTTTTTTTGCCAACTGATCTCCTTCCAGTGCTGTCCTTACCATACTGCCCATTGCATCCAGCAAAAGCCCAGAAGCTGAATGGAGCAGAAGCTAGGCAAAAAAAAAAAATCAGAGTTGTCTGCTTGGAGAAGGGGCACAGCCCTGTTGTGTGGCTGGCACAGGCCTTGATGTGGTGCCTGTGGGAAGCTCTGTGCTGAGGAGTCACAGAATGTTAGGGGTTGGAAGGGACCTCCAGAGATCATTCACTCCAACTACCCTGGCAAAGCAGGATCAACCAGTGCAGGCCACACAGGAACACATCAAGGTTGGCTTTGGAAGTCTCCAGAGAAAGAGACTCCACAGAAGTTCCTGTGGCTCAGGGCAGGCTCCCCAGCCTTTAGCTCCCACTCCCATGCACCTAGTGTGCACCATGGGGACTCATCAGCAATGAGAGGAGAAGGATTCCCCTGCCCAGCTGGGCAAGCCTGGGGCTTCTGCCGTCTCCTGGGGCTGGTTATAAAGGGGAGTGGGCAGGGAGGGCAATGTGGTCACACCTGGGGTCAGAGGAGACTCCAACAGAACTCAGGTGCTCTGGGTTTGTGGGGAAAAAAGGGGGAAATCTGGTGTGGGTTGAGAAAGGGGCAGATATGATTTGGCCCAGTGTTGGGCCCAGTCCTGTTCAATATCTTCACTGATGATCTGGATGAGGGTGTGGAGTCCAGCATCAGTGAGTTTGCAGAGGACACCAAGTTGGGAGCAAGTGTCAATCTGTTAGAGGGCATGAGGACTCTGCAGAGGGACCTGGACAGGCTGGACAGATGGGCACCGTCCAGTGCCAGTTTAAGAAGTCCAAATGCAAGGTTCTTCACTTTGGCCACAACAACTCCAGGCAGTGCTACAGGCTGGGGACAGAGCTACGGGCTGGGAACAGAGTGGCTGGAGAGCAGCCTGGCAGACAGAGTACTGTGTCCAGTTCTGGGCCACTTAATTTAAGAAAGATGTTGAGATGCTTGAATGTGTCCAGAGAAGGGCACCAAGGCTGGTGAGGGGGCTGAAGCACAGCCCTGTGAAGAGAGGCTGAGCGTGCTGGGGGTGTGCAGCCTGGAGGAGGCTCAGGGCAGACCTCATTGCTCTCTCCAACTACCTGAAGGGAGGTTGTAGCGAGGTGGGGTTGGGCTCTTCTCCCAGGCACCCAGTGACAGAACGAGAGGACACAGTCTCAAGCTGTGCCAGGGCAGGTTTAGGCTGGATGTTAGGAAGTTCTTCAGAGTGATTGGCATTGGAATGGGCTGCCCAGGGAGGTGGTGGAGTCACTGTCCCTGGAGTTATTTAAAAGGTGCCATTAACTAATTAGGTCTTAGGTGATCGGTTAGACCTTGATCTTGAAGGTCTTTCCCAGCATGGTTAATTCTGTGATTCTGTGATTTCTTGGACTGTGCAAAGGGACTTGGTGTTCACAGGCATGTGGAAGACTGAACCTCAGAGTAAGAGAATCCTGCTCATAGTGCTTCACGTGTGAGTGGACACTACTCCAAGAGTGCCCTCTGCCCTGCTTTTGGTTGGTGTGTTCCACCCAGGCCAGGAAGGTGCTCAGCTGACAGTTCCTGGCCCAGGCCCAGCCTACAGACTCCCTATAGAGGAAAGGCTGTTGGGCACTGCCTCCTGGGTAGTTTGGAGTCTGAGCTACTCTAGGTGTTGCCTTTTCTGTACCACTCCTCTGCCAGCATGTGGGGTGTCTGTGGATCAGACCCTCCTGTGAGCACATTCTGGATTTGTCTCCAAACTCAAAAGAAGCCTCTGGCTGACTGAGGCTGGGGTGGCTGCACCTGGCCTGCCACTGCTGGGTCACTTGGACACTGTCAGTGTGCCCTCGACTCACAGAGTGGAGGTGGTACAGTGTGAGAGCAGTGTGGAGCTCTGGTTCAGGTGGCCAAACTGGAGGCAGAGGCAGGACTATGGAGGCAGGCTGAGAGAGCTGGGGTTGTTCAGTCTGGAGAAGGCTCTGAGGAGTGGCCTTTTTTGTGGCCTTCCCATATCTGAAGGGGGCCTAGAGGAAAGCTGGGGAGGGAGTCGGGTAGTGATAGGACTAGGGGGAAAGGGGCAAAACTAGAAATGAGTAGATTCAGATTGGATGTTAGGCTTCTTCCCATGAGGGTGGTGAGACTCTGGAACAGGTTGCCCAGGGAGGTGGTGGAAGCCTTATCCATGGAAGTTTTAAAAGCCAGGCTGGATATGGCTCTGAGAAAGCTGATCTAGTGTGAGGTTTCCCTGCCCATGGCAAGGGGGTTGGAACTAGATCATCCTTGAGGTCTCTTCCAGCCCTGACAGTTAATTCTGTGATTCTCTGACTCCTGCTGACAACAGTGTCCAGGTGATGTGGACACACAAGAAAGATCAGGATGTGCCTGGAGAACATTCCCAGCTGCTGCACAGCAGAACTGGTATGTTCTGGAGCTGCAAGGCAGAATCCATGTAGAGCCTCTCAGAATCCACTGACATTTAATCAAGCAGCAGAGATCAACCCACCAGAACCTTTTTGAGTCTTCCTGGCAAGAGTTTGTTGAAGCTGTGGCTTTTGGGAAGGACTCTTCTGCTCTTGTACCATTGTGAGCAGATCTTAACAGCTAAATTTGTCTCCAGCTGTGGCCCCGCTCCTGCATGTGCTGGCATTCTGCCTCCAGTTGGTGTCCTACTGACCACTTCTTCCATCTTTGCCCTCAGCTGACATCAAGGTGACCCAGAAGAGCTTCAACTTTGCCCGAAAGCTCAGCTTGCCCTTTTACTTTGTGTCTGCTGCAGATGGCACCAACGTAGTGAAGGTAAAGCACAGCTCTTGGGCTTGGCACCCGGGACAGCCCTGCGGCTGGAGTCTGCCGTGTAGGCACAGAGAGCAGAACATGGGCCAGCCCATCTCTGGTGGCTTGCAAGGGTCTGGTAGCTAGAGGTGGTTTCTTTGCTTGAGGGGTGGACAGAATGCCCACACGTTAGGGAAAGTCAGTGGCTCTTCCTCTGTGACAAGCGTTCTCCTCCTCCTCCTCAGCTCTTCAATGATGCCATCAAATTGGCAGTGGCTTACAAGCAGAATTCAGGAGATTTCATGGATGAGGTCATGAGAGAGTTGGAGGTAAGAAGGGCTGACTTCCTGCTCTCCTCCCAAGGGACTGGCAGGTCTGCTGGGTTTTTCCCTTCAGGGACGTGAGAGTCTGTGGCAAAAAGGTGAAATTTGGAGACAAGTGGAGATTTGCCTTCTGCTGGCAAAACTACAGGGTTTGTGCTGCTCCTGTCTAGGCTGGAAGGGGTGAGGTAGCAACCCTCCAAGGAGCCCACACTGCCCTGGATTGAGTTTAAAAGAAGCAGAGCAGAATGGAAGTGCTGCTGATCTGCTTCTCAGCAGATTCTTGTCCTGTTCCTTTCCAGAGCTTTGACCTGGAGCAGAAGGGTGAAAACTTGCTGGATGAAGAGGAGAGCTGCCCTGAGAAGCCTCCATCTACCTAAGGGATGGACTCTGTTCTTCCTCTTGCTCTAGATCTCTGGGGCTGGCTAGAGCTGGCCCTCGCTGAAGACAGTGGCTTTATTCAGGCCCTGAGAGCCCAGGTGATGGGCACCTTGGGCCTCTCTCCTTCTTTGGGAGACTGTCTGGGCATGACTTGCCCCAGCCACTGCATATCACAGTCAAAGAAGGGGCAGGAGCATCCACAAAGTTGCTGGTTCCTGAATGCTGCCTGTGGCAGAGCTTGTCAGGAAAGCTGAGCCACTCCTGGAGTTGCAGGGAAGGGCCCTGCCCATATGCTGACTGGAAAAAACAAAGCCTAAAGGAAAGGTTTTTTTAAAATAAAGCTTTGACCTTCATCCCTCCTCTTGCACTTGGCAGCCCTGTGACTGCACACTGCAGGTCCAACTGCCAGCCCTCCCCAGCAGCTGCCCACCCCTGTGCCCTCTGCTGCAGTTTCCTGTGTTCCCTCCCTGGTCTGTTGTGGAGCAGCCAGACCCAGGACCTGGGCTGCTGTGTCCAGGCACCGCCAACAGCCCCTGAGTCTGGACCTGGAGCTCTGTATGGAAACAGACTTGGCATGAAAAGTGCTCAGGCTCCTCAGGGCCCAGCCTGCCCCAGACAATGCCAGGCTCCCTGCCCATCCCAGGGAATTTGGCGCTCTGTGCCCAGCATCTTGTGCTTTTCCAGAAGGTGGGAAGCAGTGGTGTGAGCTGGACAGGCTGGAGAGATGAACTTCTGTGAACCTGACGAGGTTCAAGGCCAAGTTCAAGGTCCTGCAGCTGGGTCAGGGCAACCCCCAGCATCAGTCTAGGCTGGTGGATGAAGGGCTGGAGAACAGCCTCTCTGAGACCCACCCCTGCAGTGCTGGGGCCAGCTCTGGAGTTCTCAGCACAGCACTGCTGGTGGAGCAGCACCAAAGGAGGCCACTGCAATGCTGGGAGGGCTGGAAGCCCTCTGCTGTGAGGCCAGGCTGGGAGAGTTGGGATTGTTCAACCTGGAGAAAAAACTCCAGGGAGACTTTCTGGTGGCCTTTTAGGTCTTAAAAGGTGCTGAGAAGAAAGCTGGGGACAATTTTGAGCAGGGCCTGTTGTGACAGGACAAGGGGTGATGTCTGGAACCAAGAGGGACAATTAGATGAGAGAAGGGAGATGTTCTTCATGAGAGTGGTGAGAGCCTGCCCCAGGTTGCCCAGACAGGTGGGAGATGTCCCATCCCTGCAGGACTCAGCATTGTCCCGCTGGGCCACACCAGAGCCAAGATCATTTGGTGCTTTCCTTGTGTGTCCCCTGCCATTGCCCACGTCCTGTCCCAGGGGAGCAGATCCTGGGATGGCTGCAGTGGGAGAGGACTAGGAGACTGGAGGGTGCCATCTACTGGTCCCAGTACAGGGTGAAGCTGGTGTAAGAACAGAAGGAGACAGTAAAGAAAAAAGGCAGAGAGGGGGGAAAACCAAGGGGGAGCGGGTGAAAAATGGGAAATGAGGTGATAAAAGGGAGGAAGGGAAGAGAAGGGAAGGGAGGGGAAAGAGGGGATATGGGGAAAGGAGGGGGGAAAAGGAAGAAGAGTGGGTGAAAAAAGGTGGGAAGGGAAAAGAAAAAAGGGGGAAGAAAAAAAGGGGAGGGAAAAAAATCAGGGGAGAGGAGAAAAACTCTTCTGCTGAAGGAGCCTGCTGNAGAACAGGAAGAAGAGGGGGTGAAAAAAGGTGGGAAGGGAAAAGAAAAAAGGGGGAAGAAAAAAAGGGGAGGGAAAAAAATCAGGGGAGAGGAGAAAAACTCTTCTGCTGAAGGAGCCTGCTGAGTGTGTGGAGCAAGCTCCTCCAGCCTTGGGCAGCAACAACCCCTGCACCAGGCCAGGTGAAGGAAAACCTGCTGGGAAGCAGCTCCACGGAGAAGGCCCTAGCAGTGCTGCTTGGCCATGAGCCAGCAATGTGCCCTGATGGCCAAGGCCAAGAGTCTGCTGGGGAGCATGGAGAAGAGTGTGGCCAGCAGGTCAAGCCGGGTTCTCCTGCCCCTCTGCTCTGCCCTGGTAAGGCCACAGCTGGAGAAATGGGTCCACTGCTGGGCTCCCCAGTCCCAGAGAGACTGGGAGCTACTGGAGAGAGTCCAATGGAGGCTGGGAAGATGCTGAGAGGCCTGGAGCATCTCTGTGGGGAACAAAGCCTGAGAGCCCTGAGGCTGCTGAGCCTGGAAAAGGACAGCCCCAGAGTGTCAATGCTCACTAAGAGCTGAAGGACCTGTCAGGGGCAAGAGGATGGGGCCAGACTCATCTCAGTGGTACCCACTGCCTGAACAAAAGGCACCGAGTGGAAGCCAGGAGGTTCCATCAGGTGCAACTTTTTGGCTGTAAGGGTGCTGGAGGCCTGGAGCAGGCTGCTCACAGAGGTTGTGGAGTCTCCTTGTTTGGAGAGCTTCCAAGCCCACCTAGCCATTGTGACCCTGAGCAAGCTGCTGTGGGTGCCCCTGGTGGAGCAGAGGAGTTGGACTGGATGAGCTCAAGGTCCCTTCCCACCGCACCATGTAAGAGAGCCTCTCACCCCACACCTGCCAGGCAAGGACATCTCAGTGGTGTGGAACAAGGCTTCTATACCTAGATCTACTTTAAAGTCAAGCTCCACCCGGGAGCAGATTCCCACACCAGAGGATGTGACAGCGGTGGAGTTTTTGGCACAATTCTACTTTACGTCACTTTGAAAACCAAAATCCTTTGCTGCAAGCTCCAGGGCATGGTTGGAGATGCAGTGACACCACAAATGAGCCATCAGGAACATGTCCCCACACGAAAGGAGGAAGAGCCATCATCTCATCTCTTCCCTGACAGCCACCAGCTGCTGGCAGCTGAGTGTCTGGTAACCTCCTGTTTTTCTTCTGGGCTGAAATGAAGGATGGTCAAGATGGCAGTGAGGGTCTGCTGGCGACCAAGGGAATCTGGAAGAGTCAAGAATCTGTAGACAATGTTCTTGAGATATTCCAGGTTGGCTCCCTCCCTACTCTTATCCCTTAAGTTCTTCTGGATTTCGCTGCGAAGCGCAGAAGCCTCTTCCTGGTGCTTCTCTTCCTCCATCAAGATCTTCTCCTGCAGCTGGTGAACTTGCATCTCCAGTTTGTGCTTCTGCTTCCTGAGTGCCATGATCTCCACTTCTTTGCGAGCCAGCTGCTCTGCATACAAGAAGAAGGTGGACTCCTTGGCAGTGGAGAGCTGGAGAGCCTGGGGGAGGATCTCCGAGGCATCGTTATCTGGTGGGTCACTGCCGGTGAGTTTGGTCCCTGATGCCAGGTAGGTTTTGGAGCCTTGAAGGCCGTAAGGCAAGGTGATGGATCTCAGCTGCTCCAGCTCTTGGTCCTTCTCTGCCAGCACGGCCAGCGCTCGGTCCCTCTGTTTGTGCATCTCCTCCTCTAGCCTCAGGGCCCGTTCCCTGTAGTCCAGCTGGCAACGTTCTAACTCCTGCCTGTGGAGCTGCTGCAGTTGGGACATCTCTTGCTTCTTGTCCTCCAGGTCTTGGTGGTGCCGCTTCTCCAGCTCATCACAGGTCAGCTGAAGTGTGATGTATTTCTCTTTCAGGTCGGCCAGCTGCTCTTGAGCTTCCTCCAGTTCTTTAGCCAGGTTGCCATCTTTGGTTGACTTGTTCTTGAGGACCACCTGTGCCCTCATCTTGTACCTTTCAAACTCTTCCTTCAGCTGCTTCAGCTCCTGCTGGTAGTACAAAGCGGTGGCCTTCTCTCCATCCCCAGCCTCAGAACTCTTTGGAAACTCCAGCTCACACAATTTCTCAATGTCCAAAGCTGGTTGACTCTTCTCAGCTGCTGCCTTCAAGAGCTTTTTCAGCTTCTCCATCTTATCCTTTAGAACACTGAAGTCAAGGTTGGCTTCTTCTAGCTGGACAGTGACAGGGGAACGGCTGGAGGCAGCGATGGCCAAGGTTTTGTTCTCCAGGTCCAATTGCATGATACGGTCCTTCAGCTTCTGAATGACCACTTGGTCCTTCTGCTTGGCTTTTTCGTAAGTCCCAAGCAGCTCTGAGACCTCAGAGACTTGACCTTCCAAACTGGCTACCCGTTGCTCCTCCATCTGGGCATGCTGGCGGAGCTGCTCCTCAGCTTGCGCTGTCTGAGGGACACAAAACCAGGACAGATTAGGTCAACAATCCAAGCAGGAGGTTCAATTCTGCCTGTGATGGGCTCCAAACCTGTCATGGGACCACACTTTCTCTTAGAATCCAACCCACCACCACACCAACTTCCCTCCTGGGGAGAAAAGAAACCCTCTGAGATCTGGACAACAGCAGGACTTGACAATCGCCATCATGAAGCTGACCAGAGGAGGAGTCAGGTCATTCATTCCTCTGGCAGAGAGAAGGTGTTGAAGATGACTCCCCAAAACCAGGTAAATTGCCTCAAACCAACCTCATTCTTCAGATGAGAAAGGACCAAACTCATTCCACAGTGCAAGGAGATGAGGAAGGTCCCACCTCAGGGTGCTTCCAAATGTTCATTCAGTTACTGGTGTCAGCCGCTGCAGATGTTGCTCTATAGGTTCCTCCTTTCCAACCCACCTCTCTTTCTACCCTTTCCCAGGAGCCTTCCTGATGGATTTGCTTTTCTTCCTTCCCTGGAGCACTCCAAGACTCACTGAAGGTCAGGTTTTATGAGCTTCTGGAGTTGTCCCTTGCCTTGAACTTGGACACTTCCCAGAGACAAGGTCAAAAGGGGCAGAGGAAAACTGTGTCCTCCTAAGCTTGGTCACTGACACACCTTGAAGAGCATCAAGTTCAACCTTTACCTCAGCACTGCCAGGACACCACCAAACCATGGCCCTCAGCACCACAGCTCCACTGCTTTGAAACCCCTCCAGGGTTGGGGACTCCATTACTGCCCTGGGCGGCCTGGGCCAGGCCTGGGCAACCCCCAAGGGATACAAATTGTTCTTCAAGGCCAACCTGAAACCTCCCCTGGGGCAACTTGAGGCCATTTCCTCTTGTTCCATTACTGAGGAGAAGACCTTGATGCTACCAGCCTCCTTGCATGGAGCTGTAGAGAGCCAGAAGGACTGCCCTCAGCCTCCTTTTCTCCAGGCTCAACAACCCCAGCTCCTTTAGTTGCTCCTCACAAGTTCTCTAGACCTTTCTCTGTGCTCCACATCATTCACCAGCTTTGCTGCCCTTCTCTGGATCTGCTCCAGCCCTTCAATGTCCTTCTTGAAGAAAGGGGCCCAAAACTGACCCTGGGATTTGAGGTGTGGCCTCAAATACTCCTGTTCAGAACCAAATGTCGTTGTGCAGGACAGCCACAGAATCGGAGACTGATTTGGGTTGGAAAGGACCTTAAAGGTCATGCAGTTCCAACACCCTGTCATAAGCATGAACACCTCCCACCAGGATGAGGTTGCTCAAGGCCTCATCCAACCTGGCCTTGAACACCTGCAGGCTTGGAGCCTCCTTAACTTCCCTGGGCATCCCGAGTAATCAGTCACCATCTCGTCACCTCCAAAGCGGCTCCCAAACCCAAGTGCCAGCACCCTCCGATTGATGACTTCTCCCCTGGATCACAAATAGGTTTTGGTCTCCTCCAGGACTATCATCCCACCAAGCAAAGCCTGGAGGTTCTTATCCATTTGGACTTTTTGGGACTGGGAAGGGGAATTTCTGCTCCTCTAGCCTCAAACCCTACCCCAGTTGATGCTGATCCATCCCAGAGCAGGATGGAGGTTACCTTCTTCATTTCCTGCAACAGCTGCACTTGGAAATGGTTCTTCAGGCTGGTCATCTCCTCTTGCAGGTCCTGTATCCGAGGGTCTGGCTTGTTGTTCTCCTCCTGAATGGCTTGCAGCTCTCTCTTCAGGTCCTCCACCTCCTGGTTCAGCTCCTTGATTTGCAGCTCGTAGCCCTCCGCACGATCAGCCACGCAGGACCTCCCAGCCAGAGCCTCCCTGGTCTCCTCCAGCCTCAGCTCCACATCCTGCCTCAAGCTCCTCTCATTCTGCAGTAGCTTCTGGAGCTCCCGGAGCATCACAGCGTGGTCACTCTGCTCCTGGGCTCTGTCATGCTGCTGAGTGATCAAACGAGCTTTGGTCTCAGCAAGCTGCTCCTGAAGGGACCTCAGCTCCAGTTCCAACTTCTCTGTCTCATCCTCTGCTTTCTTCATGGCATCATCCAGGTCCTGCTTCATCTTTTTCTTGTCTGCTTGGTAGGAGGATTCCATGCGGGACTTCTCCTGTGTGACTGTTGACAGAGCACTGGTCAAGGTGGCTAGCTGGGTCTTCAGCTGGAGAACTCTTTTGTCCACCTCCCCAGGAGCAGAGGACACCTCCCCGCTGCTGGTGCTGATGCCGCTTTCAGAGCCGCTTGTCTCTTCTGGTCGAGGAGAGGAAGCAGTAGCTGCAGCTTTGTCTTCCTCAGATCCCAGTTCGCCCTTGGTACTGGCCAAACTGGTGGTAGTGTCCGCGCTGGCAGCCGTCCCCACGCTGTCCTCGCTGTGAACTGAGCTCCTGTCATCAGCAGAATCGGCAAGGGAGGAGCTGGAAGGAGCCACCTGAGCACTGCTCAAGGCCACATCTGCCTCATGAGATGTGGACAAGACCTTCAGGCTGGCTTCCAGAGCTTCCTTCTCCTTCAGGAGGCTCTTGTAGGCTCTGACCACATCCTTCAGCCGAAGCTGGTACTGCAGGAGCTGCTTCTTCTGTGACTCAATAGTCTCTAGAAGATCTTTTTTACTTGGACCACTTCCAAAATTCATCCCAAACTTCTCCATGATTCAGGCAGTCTGAAATGAGGAAAACAGCACAAAAGTTAAACCAGCAGCAGACACCTTTGGGATGGGGCAGGAGGATGAGGTCTAGAAGAATCCCACCATCCTGACCTCCTCAGGCCATCACAAGTGGCAGTCACAACTGATGCTTCCCAGTGCTCAGCAGTGGGACCACTCCTGTCTGATATCTCCAGCAATGGTCTGGATGAGGGGATCAAGGCACGCTCAAGTCAGATTGGGTGGGATGTTGATCTGCTGCAGGGTTGGATGATCTGGCCAGACTGGATCCATGGGTTGAGGACGGTGGGATGAGGTTCACCAAAGCCAAGGGCTAGGTCCTGCTCTTGTATCACAACAACCCCATGAAGGCCCCAGGCTGTGGGCAGAGTGGCTTCAAACTACCCAGTGTAAAAGACCTGGGAGTGTTGTTTGACAGCAGCTGGAGACAGCAGTGTTCCCAAGTGGCCAAGAAGGCCACCAGCAGCCTGGCTTGGATCAGCAACAGTGTGGCCAGCAGGGGCTGTGGTTGTCCCCCTGAACTGGGCACTGATGAGGTCATGCCTCAAATCCTGGTGTCAATTTTGGACCCATTGCTCCAAGAAAGACATTGAAGGGCTGGAGCAGACCCAGAGAAGGGCAACGATGCTGGGGAAGGATCTGGAGAAGGCAGCTCTAGAGAACTTGTGAAGAGCAGCTGAGGGACCTGGGGGCTGAGGTGGCTTTTGGGCAGTGGCAGAGAGGCTGGTGGGACAGGGAAGACCTGTAGATCAGACGAGGCTTTTGGGAAGTGAAAGAGAGGCCAGTGGGGCAGGCCTGGAGGGCTGGGTGGGGGAAAGACGAGACTTTTGGACAGCAGCAGAGACTTGTGGAAAAGAGGAAACAGCGGAGCAGGGGGAGACAGGAGGGGGCAGAGGCAGCTTTTGGGCAGCGGCAGGGAGGCCGGTGGAGCAGAGGAGGCAGTGGGGCCGTTGCGGAGGGTTCGGAATGTGGAGGGGATGGGGCAAGGAGGGACTGTGGGGGAAGCTGGGGGCACACCATGGGGCACGGAAGGGCCAGGGGGAAGCGGCGGCTTTTGGGCAGCGGCGATGAGACCAGTGGAGCAGGGGAGGCCGTGAGACCACGGCGGAGGCCCCAGTGGGTGTCCGTGACGGGGGCGTCTCCACAGCAACCCACTCATCCCATGCCCTCTAGCCTTACCTGCTGCGCCAGAACCAGCAGCGACTGCGCAACGGCAGAGCGCGGCGTGTCACTTCCGGTATGCGCCTCACTTCCGGCAGGGCGGCGCTTCCGGCGGACACCTGTTGCGCACACTACGCATGCGCCCCTGCGGATCAGGCAGCAGGCCGCAGGGAGGGGCGTGAACGAGAGAGCCGTGATCAGGTAGAGGGGCGGGGCCATGCCATGCGTCGGGGGAGCGGTTTGTGTGTGGGAGGCGGGGGTTGTGCGTGAGTGGCGTAAGGTGATTGGGTCCGTTCTCAGACGGGGCGGAAGGCGGGCGTGGCTTGTTACGTGAGGGCGGAGCTTCAGTGCGCGGGGGTGGAGCTTGCGCAGCGCGGAGGCAGCGGCGGTGACAGCGCGGCCCGGCCCGGTCCCGATCCGGTCCCCTCCCAGTCCCCTCCCGGTCCCCTCTCCGGTCCCCTCCGGTCCCTGCCGCTGCCGCCACCACCGCCATGGGCCTGACGGTGTCCGCCATCTTCTCCCGCATCTTCGGCAAGAAGCAAATGCGGATCCTGATGGGTGAGAGCGGGGGCGGCGGAGCAAGGCCGAGGTGGGGGCGGGGAGGGGATGGGATTGGGATCGGAGTGGATGTGGGGTTGGGATCGGTATGGGGATGCAGATGAGTTTGGGATTGGAGTTGGAATCAGGACGGAGACAGGGATGAGGCTGAGATCGAGGTCTGTGTGGAAACGGACTTGGCGACAGGTCTCTAGTTGGGGATGGGAATGGCATCGGAATGAGGATGAGAAGGGGGTCGAGATCAAGATGGGATTTGGATCAGAATCGAGGTGGGAATGGGATCAAGGTGGGAACAAGGTTGTGATGGGGATGAGGTTGAGGTTGGCATGGGATTAGGGATGGGGGTGGAGTTGGGGTGGAGATGGGAATAGATTTTGGGATGGGGTTAGGGAGGGGGATGGGGTTGAGGTTAGGATAGGGATGGGATTGGAAGGAGATTGGGGATAGGGTTGGGATCAGTATCAGGATTGGGATGGGAATTGGCTAGGGATGAGAATGAGGCAGATACCAGTGCCAGTGACACCACCTCTTCCTTCTAGTGGGGCTGGATGCTGCTGGCAAAACCACCATTCTCTACAAGCTGAAGCTGGGAGAGATTGTCACCACCATCCCCACCATCGGTGAGCGCCTCAGCAGTGGGTTGGGCCCCCGTTGACCACTGGGTACTGGGAAGAACCCCATTGCTCCCCTGCCAGATCATGGAGTGGAGACTTCAGTGCCATCTCCTGTAGCATCTTTTACCCAAGATGGTGGAGAAAATGGCTGGAGAAAGGGGCAGAATAACCTTGTGGAGTTCAGCCAGGGGAGCACCAAACAACCACAGGCCTTGGTACCTGCTGGAGAGCAGCTCTGGGAAGAAGGTCCTGGCAGTTCTAATGGGATGGAACCTGAGCAAGCCCCATGTGTGGGGCCACCAGACCCTGGGCTGCACTGAGCATTGAGAGTGGGTTGGGAGAGGAGCTCCTGTCCTACTCAGCTCTGCTGAGCCACCTCAGTGTGTTTAGCTCCTCAGTGCGGAAGTGAAGGGTTCACAGAATCACAGAAACATCAGGTAGGAAAAGACCCTCAGGATCCCCGAGTCCAACTGATATCCCTACTCTGCAAGGTTCACCCTAAACCATGTTCCCAAACACCACATCCAAACGACTTTTAAACACATCCAGGGTTGGTGACTCAACCACGTTCCTGGGCAGCTCATTCTGATGCCTGACCAGATGCTGGAGGGATGATGGTGAAGGTAAAGAAACTGGAACATGTCCTAGGAGGACAGGCTGGGAGAACTGGAACTGCTTAACCTGGAGAAGAGGTGGCTTGAGTGGGGGATCTCATCTGTGGAGGGAGTAAAGTAGATGGAGCCAAGCTCCTCTCAGCTGTACCCAGAAGCAGTGGACACCTTCTCTCTATGTCCCTTCTGCCCTTCTTGCAGGGTTCAACGTGGAGACTGTGGAGTACAAGAACATTTGCTTCACTGTCTGGGATGTGGGTGGCCAGGACAAAATCCGACCCCTCTGGAGACACTACTTCCAAAACACACAGGTATCTGGGCCCAGGGCTGTGTCCTGCTCCCCACTGTGGTGACCTTGCTGGGAGCACTGGGATGTTTTGTTGGTATTTGCCCCATGATCCCCATCAGAAGGGTCTGGTGGAGGAGCAGGCGAAGGGACAGCACCAACCCTGGGGTGCCGAGACTGGATCTGGGGAGGTAATAGGGCCACTCTCTCCCTTGGCTGGGGAGATGGGATGGTCCTCATCTCCACCTGCTCTAGCCCGGATTCTCCCCTAGGGTCTCATCTTTGTGGTGGACAGCAACGACCGAGAGCGAGTTCAGGAGTCTGCTGAGGAGCTGCAGAAGATGGTGAGTGATGGAATGGCTGGCAGGGAGGTGAGCTGGCCCTCAACCATCTTCCTGCTCACACGGCTCTGTAGGAATATCTGAGTGACTGCCAGAGAGACCAAGACAGCCAGAGGAACCTGTGAGTGACCAGAGAAGCTGTAGGTGACCAGAGGAGGTGTAAGGTGACCAGAGGAGGTGTAAGGTGACCAGGGGAGCTCTAGGTGACCAGAGGAGGCATAAAGTGACCAGAGGAGGCGTATGGTGACCAGAGGAGCTGTAGGTGACCAGAGGAGGTGTAAGGTGACCAGAGGAGCTGTAGGTGACCAGAGGAGGCATAAAGTGACCAGAGGAGGTGTAAGGTGACCACAGGAGCTGTAAGGTCACCAGAGGAGGTGTAGGTGACCAGAGGAGGCGTAAGGTGACCAGAGGAGCCGGAGAACCCTCCCAGATCCTTGCGCATATCTGAGTTGGCTCTCATATGCTGGCACCATGGCCTCAGGCATTGGAAGTGAGAGACAGGCAGTGCCAACCGGTTTGTCCCCACTGTCCCCACAGCTGCAGGAGGATGAGCTACGGGATGCTGTGCTGCTGGTGTTTGCCAACAAACAGGACATGCCCAACGCCATGGCTGTCAGCGAGCTGACCGACAAACTGGGGCTGCAGACGCTGCGCAGCAGGACCGTGAGTCACCGGGGACACGCCCCTTCAGGCCTGCCAGTGTCCATAGAGGCACCTGGCCAGGCTGCAGCCATAGCCTGAGGTCAATGGGATGAGGTTCACCAAGGCCAAGGGCTTGGTTCTGCACTTAGTGACAACCCCATGGAGGCTCCAGACTGGGGCAAGAGTGGCTGGAAACTGCCCAGTGGAAAAGGACCTGGGGGGTTGGCGACAGCAGCTGGAGATAAGCCAACATGTGCCTGCTTGGTTCAGCAATTGTGTGGCCAACATGTGCCTGGCTTGGATCAGCAATGGTGTGGCCAGCAGGAGCAGGGCAGGGATTGTTCCCCTGCACTAGCCACTGCTGAGGCCAAAACTGGACTCCTGGGGTCAGTTTTAAGCCCCTCATTCCAAGAAGGTCATTGAGGGGCTGCAGCAGGTCCAGAGAAGGGCAACAAAGCTGGGAAAGGATCTGGAGAGGAAGGAGAAGGGTCTGAAGAACATGTGAGGAGCAGCTGAGGGAGCCGGAGTTGTTGAGCCTGGAGAGAAGGAGGCTGAGGGGAGACCTTCTGGTTCTCTGCAGCTCCCTGCAAGGAGGCTGGAGCCAGGTGGGGGTTGGTCTCTTCTCCTAAGGAGCAGGACAAGAGGAACTGGCCTCAGGTTGCCCCAGGGGAGGTTCAGGTTGGACATTAGAATAATATTCTTCACTCAAAAGTTTCTCAAAGACTGGAACAGGCTGCCCAGGGAGGTGATTGAATCTCCATCCCTGGAGAGGTTTCAGAGCTGTGTAGATGTGGTGCTGAGGGCCATGGCTGAGCACCAGCCTTGGTGGAGTTAGAGAATGGTTGGCCTGGATGATCTGCAAGGTCTTCTCCAAACCCAACTCATTCTGTGATCCGAGAACCACTTGGGTTGGAAAAGCCGTCTGAGATCAACTCCAACCATCCACCCAACTCCACCACGTCCCCACTAAACCACGTCCCCAGATACCATATCCACACCTTCCTTGACCACCCTCGGGGATGGTGACTCCAGCACCACCCTGGGGCCAGCCTGTTCCAATGCTTGACCTTCCCTGTAGGAGGAAGCTGTTGGGAATTTCTGGAAGTTCTCCAGGCTGGTGGATCCACGCAAACCAAAGCTCTTATGTCCCTTCCTTTTGCAGTGGTACGTCCAGGCGACATGTGCCACCCAGGGCACAGGGCTCTACGATGGACTGGACTGGTTGTCTCATGAGCTCTCCAAGCGCTAAACACCTGGGATGGTGGCCCAAGGAGCAGATCAGCTGGGGACATCTCTTCCAACTGCTGTTTTTTTTTTTTTTCTCTTTGGTCTTCTTTATCTCCCTGGGGTGGGAGGGGTTGTCTGGTCTCTTTTGGTTTTGTTTTTTTGGTTCCTTTCTCCTCAGCGTGGCCTCGTCTCTCTCTCTTGCTCTTGTGTTTTATCTGGTAGGACTTGAACATCAAGGAAGGACTTCTTTGGGCAGCTCCATTATCATGGTGGTCCTCTTGCCTTCAACATACCCCAGCAGTGCTGGCCACCCTTCCCCACCTGCATGTGCTGTTTGAAAGAGCTTGCCCAGATACTCCCTGGGTGGCATGTCCCCAAATTGTCCAGGCCTGAAGCTGGTGGGGCTGGGACCAGGAAGGATCCTCCTTTGATTGGTCGTTTTGGGGTTTTTTTGTTTGTTTTTTTTCTTTCTCCTCCTTGGATAGACCTTCTTGACCTCTTCCTCTTCAGGAGAGGGGGGATGGGGATGGCTGAAGAACGTTGCTGTTGTACATTGAGTGATTAAACACCACCACTTCGTACCCTGTGCCCGCTGTCTTCCTGGTCTGGCTTCAGGTGCCACCCACAGAACCTTCCTCCTCCCCAGCCTGCCCCTTCCAGGAGTGTGAGGATTTGAGCTTTAATCCAACCCCTGTGTGACCCTAAACTGGGACGTGGAGGTGGTGGGAGACACCTCTGAGATGCATTTCAAGGTTGTTTCTTGTCCCTTGGGCTCAGCAGGGGTCTGACCCATTTTGGAATGGTTTTGGTTGAAAGAGACCTTGAGGGTTATGGAGCCTAACCCTTGCCCCAGCACTGCCGGGGCACCACCAAGCCATGGACATCAGCACCACATCTCCATGGCTTTGAAACCCTCCTAGGGTTGGGGACTCCACACTGCCATTGGCACGTGGGCCAAGCCTGGACAACCCTCAAGGCGCAGAAACTACTTTTCACAGGCAACCTGAACGTCCCCTGGGGCAACCTGAGGCCACTTCCTCTTGTCCTGTCAACTTGGGAGAAGACCTCAATGCCACCAGCCTACATTCAGGGAGCTGCAGAGAGCCAGAAGGTCGCCCCTCAGCATCTTTTGCTCCAGGCTCAACAAACCCAGCTCCCTCAGCTGCTCCTCACAAGTTCTCCAGACCCTTCCACAGCTTTGTTGCCCTTCTCTCGACCTGCTGCAGCCACTCCATGTCCTCCTAAACCTCCACAGGGGGAGGTTTAGGCCAACTCAAGGCCAAGTTCTCTGCCTCAGAGGTGGTGGCAGGACTCACCCAGGCTGAAGGGGCTCCTCAAGCTCTGCCGCTGCAGGTGCAGCTGTGCCAGCTCTCAGAAGGGATGATGCCAGTGCAGGTTTCTTGGTGCCTTATGCTGAGCACAGAGAGGTCCTTGGGGACACTTGCCGCTTCCTCCTCCAGGGTCCTGTCTTAGAGGTTCTGCTCTTCCCGCACACCCCCACCATGCCCCACTGCCCACCACACCCTGTGCCACTGCTCACACCACACTTGGGCGTACCATGGAGCAGCAAGTCCAGAGATAGGCAACAAAGCTGGAGGACTTGTGAGGAGCAGCTGAGGGAGCTGGGGTTGAGCCTGAAGGTGAGGGAAGACCTGGCTCTACAGCTCCCTGAAAGGTGGCTGGAGCCAGGTGGACATCGAGGTCTCCCAAGTGATGGGACAAGAAGAAATGGTCTCAAGTTGACCCAGAGGAGGTTGAGTTTGGCCATGAGGAACAATTTCTGCCCCTTGAGGCTTGTCCAAGCCCGACCCAGGCTGCCCAGGGCAGTGTTAGAGTCCCCATCCCTGGAGGGGCTTCAAAGCCACGGAGATGTGGTGCTGAGGGCCATGGGTTGGTGGTGCCCTGGCAGTGCTGGGTTAGGCTTGGACACCATGACCTTGGAGGGCTCTCTCCCAACCCATTCCACGATTCCAGTCTTCCATGGCTGCCCCATGCCCACCCCGGTGCCCACAGAAGGTTCCCTCAGGCCCATGGTCACACCAAGCATATATTTTATTGAAAGACCAGGTGGGTGATGAGGTGGCAGCGAAGGGGCAGAACCGGGCACCGGGGTTTGTACAAGTGGCAGCTGCTGGGGGGGGACAGGGGGGCTCCTGGTGTCGATTGGGTGCCAGATAAATACTGGGGCGCAGCGGGCGGCGGTGCGGGCACAACACGGGCACAGGGCGAGGCACAGGGCCGGCAAGCAGAGGAGGCCACCAGAGCCAGCAGCAGGGATGGCCCCTGCCCAGGCCACCACCAGGCCTCTCCCTGCAGGGCAAACACATCCAGGCTGGAGGTGGGGCAGTCCTATGGGGCAGGTGGCACTGTCTGTGTGTCCCCTCTGCACTGTGGGGAGCCCCCCCCCAGCCCAAATATGGGTCCTGCACCTCATGGCCACCCTAGGTCCTTGGCCATCATGTCTTTATGGTTACCATGGCCTCATGATCAGCATGGTCCCATGGTCACTGTGATCCTATGCTCACCATGGCTCCATGGCTTTATGGTCAGCATGATCCTATGGTCACCGTGGCCTCATAGACAGCATGGTCCGATGGTCACCATGATCCTGTGGCCGCCAGGGCTCCATGGTCACCATGGCCAGCGTGGTCACATAGCCAACATCATCCTCTGGCCAGTATGGTCCCATGGCCACCACATCTCCATTAGCAGCATAGCCTCAGAGCTGCCATGTCTCCATAGCCACCACGGCCGCCACAGCCTCATGGTCAGCATGATCCTGTGGTGTTGTGGCCACCACATCTCCATAGCCAGCATGACCTCATAACCAGCAGGGCTCGTGTGGCTCTACTTTGGTGTGGTCCCATTGCCAATGTAGCCCCAAGGCCACCACAGCCAGCCTGACCCCATGTCTGTCCCAGGGCAGGAGAAGGTGGCAGAGCAGTGGTGGAGCAGGGGCCAGGAGCTTCTGGCAGGGCTGGAGCCCAGGGAGCCTCCCTGGGGCATGTAGATTTTCCTGGGCAGGGGGCTGCAGACATGGGGTGAGGGACCCCCAGAGGGTGGGGGGTGGTGCTGCTGTGCAGGGTTGGGGACAGCGCAGAGTGGGGGTCATGGCTGGGGGTGTTCAGCCCAGCACCCCCCTCCTCCTGCAGCCATCAGCCCCCCAAGGCCTCCCCCAGCCCCACTGCCCCTCCCTGAGCCCCCACCCCCCCAAC
>VWYK01035772.1:0-16529 GCA_013399775.1 Semnornis frantzii
TTTGTTCTTTTTGTTTTTTTTTTATGACATTGCCTGTTCATTGTGGTTTCAAGTGTAGGATTTTACAGTACTCTGCAGCATTTACAGCATGGTCTACATACAAGGTAAATCAATGCATGCTTTTATACAAGGAGACAGCTTTCCAAACCCTCTCTGGGTATTTCTATGTACACAATAATACAGTGGTTTTCTTCTGAAAAAAGCTTTAAGTTGGTCTTGCATGCTCAGTATGCCAGAAGAATTAGTGCAAGCATATATTACAGTGTTATTGCAGTACAAAAAAGGGGGTGACCTTAGGTTCTTCAGGGATTAGATACAGGAAGAATAAAAAGACTCAAGGAAAACAAGCTTTGGATCCTTTTAGTTCAACTACGTCCTTCCAAATGGATCCCTACTCACTACCTCCTTTAAAGCTATGGCAGGCTGCTTCCCCTCCCTCTCCCTGCTGCCCTGCACCTGAGACCAACTTCCACACCTTCTTCAAACCTTCTGTCCCTAGCAATCGATGAGGACTTCTGGCAACTTGAGGAAGCCCTTCTGCTATGCCTCCTCCTACTGGAGACCTGCTCGAAGGGGACTTTCCTGAGATCAGCTGCTTCAAGCGAACTCAAGTCCCAGCAGATGAAGTTTCTCAAGCAAACCAGGGAGTACAACAGGTTACCTACAGCTTTCGTCTCCTTTCAGTAGGAATTACTACAGAAACTCACATTCAACTCCTGCTTGAGCAGCAGTTGGTTAAACATGGTTTGGATTCTCTCTTGCTTAGCAGCAACAGAAGTCTAACAGGTGACACAAGGTAATGTAAAAGAAGGATATGCTGGTCCCTGAGATTCTTCATGGGAGCTGGCAAGTCTGAGAAGCAGAAATCAAGTTCCCAACATGACATTAATTGTTCCACTGGGAATGGGAAGAGGCCTTAGTCCTGAGAGATGCAGATGGCATACAGACAGCAGGAGCCATAGTCTGGTCTTCCCTCTAACAGCTTTGATTTGGATGCTATCAGGACCTTAGCATATCCTGTAAGTGACATTATCCTCTGCCAGCATAGACTAAGCTTGTTTTGGACCGGGAGATCTGGCAGGATTGACAACAGCAAGTGGAGGGAGAAAAAAGAAAAAAGAATCCACGTTTCTGAAGCAGCTCTTTCTTCAGATCAGCATCAGATGAGGTGAAAGTAGCAGGGGTCTTAGAGCTGCCATGCTTGCTTGCAGGATCTCTGTGTTCCAAGAATCAGCACCATAAATGTCAGAGAGATGTTCTTCTTACCATCAAACACTCCACCACCTTCCTCTTCGCTGTTGTTTTGGTTTTTTTTTAACCAAAGCGAACAGGCCAGCCCAGTCCTGTGCTGGGTAAGTGCTCTGCTCCTCCCTATTTGTGCTTTCACATGTTGTCAGGTTTGTGCCAGTTTTCCTAGCGTCTTGGATGGAAGCAATAGCTCTGTAAAGGTGGTATGCCTGCCACTTAGGTTCCCACCTCTGCACCCACCAGTGTGTCTCCAGCAAGAGTCAATGCAGAGCTCCCTGTCTGAGCAGACACGGGGGGGACCACTTCATGTTTCTTACTCAGAAGAGACTCAGGAAATGTCAAGCAAATTGGAAGGAAATGATAATCCAAAAGCCATTCTAGTCCCTAATTGTAAAGGCAATTGAATAGCAGCAAGAAAGGAAAAAAAATAAAAAAAAAAAAGGAGATTCCGAAAGCTAAACATCCTTGTTAGTCATAAAAATAACCAGAAGTCAGCAGTGCTGAATAAGAACCTGATCTGGCTTTTTTGTTTTTCTCCAAGGAAAGATCAAGCTGACAGAGCAAGAGAAGTCCCATGGAAATCTCCTTATCTGACTTGTTCAGAGGAAATTTGCCATTACTGTGTTTTCACATTGCCAGATCGATAAATTGCACTCATAGAGAAACTGAGAAACTCGTTGGGAGGTGTTGGAGGAAGCCCTGGGGATTCTTTCTGAGGCAAGTGCACTAGATGAGGTAACCAACTTGAAATACTTTGCATATGAAAAAATGAAACCTCCAAACATAAAGCATTTCCCAACATTAAAAGAACATGCAAGTCAAGGTAAGGTGGGGATCTCTCTCTCAATCCCCAGGTTATGTGGATAGCAGCTTGTTTAAAATGTACATTCATTGAAACAGCCTTTTTTTTTTTTTTTTTCCCATGGCAGGTGTCATACAAAGGAGTTGCAACACAGCAAATTATACTTAGAAACACTTCCCAGAATGGAATTTTGCACTGTCCTGCAGCCGTAGTGACTCAAAGACAAAAGACATGGTACAAAAACGTAACCTAAAGGCAGGCAGTGCTGTGGCCATCATCAGCCTTTCCACATTGCTTTAATGCTTTAACAGTAACCAAAACAGGTATTTGCATGCTAAGAAATTCCGTCCCAGGTGGCAGCAACACCTCTCACTGTCACTAGAACACTGTCACCAGCTGATGGCAGAGTGATAATTATTCTACACTGGATTAAAAAATATTGGGCTGGACTAGGCTGCCCAAGTCAGATCTGCAATGTGCAAAGGTGGCCAGATGTGCCACTTGAAACAGACACCATGGGGATACTTTCTGTAACTGATTTGAGATTTTCTCTTTGCATCACCCTGTTGGGCACTTGGCTGTGTGCAAAGTGGCCCATTACTGGCATAACAGATGCTTCTGTAAGGCATGACCATGTGTGGCCATTCACACTCCACGTGTGGGTCATGAACACATATAAACATGCACACAATCAGGAATGGAAGCTCCAGCAAAAAGCATCCCAGCACCACCCTGGGGACGAGAGTGAAATCAGGAAGCACTTCTGACTTAACTTTGGTCAGTCTCTCCAGAAACTGGCATCTCTTCCAGTCATTCTGAGGAGGGCTGGCAACTTACAGGAGAAGCAGGTCAAGAAGAAAAGCACCCAAAATTCTCAAGCTGAGAACTCTTTGGGGTAGTTTATTCACTATGAACACCAACAGGAGCTTAGGGGTTTGCAAATCATCCATGAGTTTCAAAGCTTCAGACCTTGTCTGCTAGGAAATGCAGCTTTGTTTTCTCCAGCTAGCCTCTTGAAGCCTTAGCCCATCTGTCCTAGGTGATCCTGCTTTGTTAGGGGGGGTTGGACTTCAGAGCTCCCTTCCAACCCCTATTATTCTATGATCAGTTAGCGCCAAGAAGAACCAGGGAAATACAGAGCAGCTATCTCCAAATAATTCTTTTTTTTTTCATTTGTCACCAAAGGAAAACCAGAAAAACAAAAAATTAAAACAAAAAATTCTTTTTTTTTTTTTTTTAATAGAATGCAATAAAAGAGCCCTTGCTTATTCCACATCAAAGCTACAAAAGGGTCTCAGATCCAGGTAAAGGTCAAAGAGTGGCATGAATAAAATCTCCATTGACAACCATTAATGAAGTTCATCTAAAGCAGCAGTTTACAATCAAAATAAATAAAAGAGTTGGCTCAGTGTTATGTAGCTGCAATACAAGTGTGAGTGGATGTCACGTGGCCTAAGGAAGAGATGTCAGACCCACTGGCCAAGCACACCAAGGCTACCTTGTCCCCAGTCCCTCTAGATGAGGAGCAGAAAAGCCTCCTTACGTTTCCCAGAATAATCCTGTGCCTCTGCCAAGCACTTAGAAGTTCCACATGTAGATATCATTAATTGATGGAGGTATGAGAGGGGAGGACATTAGAAAACAGGGAAAGGATGGAACACATCCATGCTAGTTGATCTTCAGTCTCACAGTGCATCCTATTGTTGAGCTATTTTATGAGGCAGGACTAGACTAGCAATGCTAAATATTTTCTTGTCTTGATTTATATACATCAGGTCACAGCACCAGACTCAAAGAGTGCATTTTAACTTGAGAGAAGAAGTAAAGTTCCTGCTGATTTGTTGTCAAAGAACTGCCTCAAGGACATTGCATGAGATGCTATTTGGTATAGAGGTCCCACCTGACAATTTCCAGATGATGAAATAGTATTCTAGCCTCCTAAACTTCTCTCTGTGCAGTCAAACCCTCACATCTGGCTTCATCCTGAAGTGTTCTGAAAGGCTTCATTTGCTGCTGACTTCCTGCAGCAGTCCCCACATGTCAAACAGCAGGGAAACGACTCATGGGAGGAAATAAAGCACTTGAGGATCTTTTTGGGTTAAGAGCCCACAGGAAGGTGTGAGTACTGTGACTATTTAATATTGTTTCTGAATAAACTCTGCAAAGGCTAAAGTGAGGTGTTTCCCCTGGGTTTTCATCTGACTGCAGAAGGACTCTACTACAAAACAAATTCTCAGTTCTCTCAGAAGAGGCTGTGATAAAGATGGTACCAAAGCCTGGTGATGCTACTGAAACAAAAGACAAATGAGGTAGTTAAACACTCCAAAGAGAACCCTTTGGAGGAAATGTTTGAAGCACATAGCAGAGAAATCTCCTAATGGCATTTGGTTTGTTTCTCATCTCAAAGTACCTGCAGCCTAGAAGAGTTAGAAAAGAAGGTGTTTGTTAATTGGCTTTAGAGTTAGCTTTGGAAAAGACAAGCAGCTCAGCTACTGAAGAGTCACTCAACCAGGAAGCAGCCTGAAATTGTGCCAAGGGAAGTTTAGGCTGGGTATTAGGAAAAATGTCTTTCCTGCAAGAGTGGGCAGGCATTGGAACAGGCTGCCCAGAGAGGGGGTGCAGTCACCATCCCTGGAGGTGTTCAGGAAACATGTGGCCAGGGCACTTTGAGACATGGTTTAATGGCCATGGTGGTGTTAGGTTGATGGTTGGACTCAATCATCTTAGAGGACTTTTCCAACTGAAACGATTCTAGGATTCTGTAACTTGTAAGCAGGTTAGGGAAGCTGCTGAGGACAGCTTTGCTTATTATTGCTGATCATCCAGAAAGATCTCTTTCCAGAAATCCTATATGCAAAAAAAAGATCAAAAATTGATTTTTTTTTTTCCACCTCAAAAAGGCAAAAAGACCACTGACTGGTTCTCCTATAACACCTGCATCTCACTGCTGCAGAAGCAGCTGGTGAGAGCTGGCTGCCAACAGTATACTTTGACGGCCTCATGCCAGAGGCACAGGCCGGGTGAGGGAAGAACTGTCACTGACTGTGCCAAAGTGAAGAGCAGCAATCCTCAGGAAGAAATCCACTACTCTGTGACACCTCCAGATTAGACAGGCAACGAGAAGCAACATTGCTGAGGAAAAGTTTAGAGTTTACCAAAGTGTTAGCTCTGGTGCACTTAAAACTGCCCTGTCCTGGCTCTTTGAAATCCCCTATTGATTTCTGCTTTTGTCTGGTTCCACCCCACCCTCCCCCAACTCCCAGGCTGGAGAATGGGTGACAGTTACTTTTGCCAGCCCAGAAAAGATGCAGTTGGAAGAGCTTGTGTTGAGACATTTTCTCCTTCACAGAGGCCAGGCACAAATTCAAATGGAAGAGACAAGGTCACAACAACAGAAATGGGGTTGAACCAGCTATTGCCATGCTTTGCGGTCACAGATGGCAGCTGTGTCTTAAGGGAGCCAGCGTGGCCAGCTCTCTAAATTTAGCTGCTCGTGTACACAATAATTTAGGGGAGTTTGCTAAGTCCTAAGGACATAAAGATCTGAAATCCATGAAACTGTCCTGAAAATGGAGGCTGTCTTCCATGATCCTCTTTGAAATCAAACTGCCTTTCAAAAACGTGCTCACTATTCCTCACCTGGCCTCCAGGTAGAGCTGAGACTGCTCTGAGTGCCAAAATGTGCCAATTTTCACTGTTTCCCCCAAGGAAAACAGAAGGAGAGAAGGCAAGAGGCTGATCAAAGTGCTGCAGGGACTGTATGGTGCAACATGAGATATGCAGTGCATAGGAAACTGGGGCAGGGGGCAAGGCTGGCATATTCTTGGAATGGCAAAGGCAGGAGGTAGTGCAGGTAGCCAGGGACACAACAACATGAGGGATGAGATGTCACAGCTGGTAACAGGGCATAGGGACAGTCCGGTGGATGTGTGAGTGAGACAAACACTGCTAACCCGGGTGGAGAAAAACTACTTCTGTCATACGGAGAAGAGACAGGACAGACAAAGGGCAACAAAGAGGCAACTAGATCTAAGACAGCTTCTCAAGCAGCAAGGTGAAGGCAAGGGGGTTCTGCCTCCTCACTGCATTGCATGTGAAGCCTACCAACAGCTCAGGGCTACAGCTGACTGCTGCTCTTGCATCCAGAGTCAGACTTAAATGTAGCTAATTGCGTGGCAGCTGACCATGGAGCAATGGACACGATCCCAGAGGAGAAAGTCAGCCAGTCCTGGAGTCAGATGGCCTTATCTCAATGCACTCTGGAGGCCAACTGTCCAGATACAACTTCTTCATCTTAGGCTGGGAAGGTGGCAACTGCCAGCATCCTTCACAGCTCATGTGCTACCTACTGTCTCCTGGCACTGGAAGAGAGCAGATGTACTCCAACTCTTCCTTAGGTGAGTACCTAGTAACCGAGAGACAGCTAGAACAGCTTCCTTTACACTCCTCTAAAGTCATCTGGACAAAGGATTTGAGAGATTGGCTGATCTGCCTCTGCCCTTGGGGACCCTTAAAGAATCATCACATGAACTACAGGAAAAGACCTGAAGGAAAGATCTTGGGGGAAACATCTGTCATGCAAAAAGGAAATAATCAGTTCAGGTTGGAAGTCTCTAGGAACCGCAAAGACACTTAGCCTGGCAAATTAAGCTTTTGAACTAGTGTATCCCTTTCAGAACAAGTCTTGCAGCAGCCTCAACCACCACAGTGTGCCCACAACAAAGGAGTGGAAGAGCAAGAGATACTTTGCATCATGAAGAGGTAGCATAGGGATGGGTTTATATCACCCTTATGGCTGTCTTACGGGGCATCTCTCGCTTACATTCTGTCATCACTATAACAAAAGATACTTTAAACGTAACTCTTCTACCTCGACACAGGCAAAAACATATGGGAAGGTGGACAAAGGTTCACACCAGGGACTTTGTCAGCATGAGTATATCAACTGGATGCTCCTAATGCAGCTGCAGTGGCATCTGCAAACTTGCACCTTTGTCAGGACAGTTTCAGCCTACCCCTCCCCCCCACCAAAAAAAAAAAAACAAACCTTCACTGGCATAAACAGATGTACCCAGGACATGCAGGCCTCAGCCCAGCATTTACAGTACCATTTTCACAGCAATCATATCTCATTAGCTCCTTCCTGTGGGAAAGAGGATGAGGAGAAAGTGATAAATTGGAAACATCTCCCATTATGCATAGAAGGAAAGTGAAAGGAGGCAAGAGAACAAGATCTCAAAAGATGGCTTTTGTATCTGTATACAACTGATGTGCACTTGCTCACCGAAGTAGAGAATGAGACCCTAGCAGCAGCTACCTGTCCTTCTGATGCTAATAACTTCCACAGCATAGAGGAGTGCCAAATGCTCATTCCAATCCTTGTTTTGTATTCTGAGGAGCCCAAGCTGGATGAGGCCTTGAGCAACCTAGTCCAATGGAAGGTGTCTCTGCCCATGGCAGTGAGGTTGGAACTAGATGATCTTTAAGATCCCTTCCAACCCAAATGATTCTATCAATCTATGAATCTCTTCTGGGATGGAATCCTTGTTCTTAGACCCTTCTGATCGACACGACTTGCCTAAGAGTCTGATGCTGAAAGGGAATTTCCCTTCACTGGTATGGATTTGCACTGACTTACCCCAGCTGGAGAATTTAATCAAGCTTTTTGAGTGAAAAAAACCAAAAAGAACCCAAACCAACCAGGACAACCAATTTCTCAGTCTGTGGCCTCACCATCACTTTTTGTGTTGACACACCTTCATCACTTGTTTCTTTTTCCCTGCTGACCCTTGTCAGATATGCAAAAGGGCAGTGAACCAAAGCAGGAAATGAACCACAGCTGAAGATAACTTTTCTTTTCCTTGTGCAGGCCCAAGCAGCCACATGAAGACTGGCACAGAGGGCTGGATGGGATGGGGTGATGGACAGGAGGGTGTTTCTTAGAGAATCATTTTTCTGTTCCTCTAACTTGACCAGGGTATGTGGAAATCTCAATAGGAAATGGTTGCTTGCTGCTACCTTCAAGCTTTCTGGTTGGGGCTCTGCTCTTTGGCCACATTTACATTTATAATTGCAGTCATTGTAAATCAAGCACAAGAAATAAATGCAATATAAATGTAACCTCCAGAGGGATTTTTTTTTTGTTTTTAGAGTTGCACTGTAACTAGTTTTAATATTAATTTATTACATTTCCACATATATAAAGAGAGCTGTTTTCACATGTCTTTAATTTACCAACTGTTCCTCAACAGTATGTGGACTCCATAGAAATCATTACAGCATTAGATGAAGATGTTAAAAATAAATCTGTAAATCAACTATTTTTAATACTCTTTGCATACTCCTGTGTAACATCAGGATTCCAGCCATTAGCACCAGTTAATTTGCTCAGAGTTAAATGGTAAAAGTCATCTTGATCATGAAATAAAACTTCCCAGAAA
Source organism: Semnornis frantzii (assembly GCA_013399775.1). Classification (NCBI taxonomy): domain Eukaryota; kingdom Metazoa; phylum Chordata; class Aves; order Piciformes; family Ramphastidae; genus Semnornis; species Semnornis frantzii. Next base: position 8,491 of record VWYK01035772.1, read on the forward strand.
ACCCAGCTGATAGCAACATGCCCAATTATTCTGGTGGAGAGCCCAGATTTGATGGTTTAGAAATCAACATGCCACCTTCTAGAATCTGAACAGCAAAGCCAGTGTCTTATTCCAGTGGTTTATCATCATCCACCTACCTAGGTCTTGCAAATGAACATCTAGTTTGACCTTTGTTACTTATCTTCCAACATCCAGACTCCTATTTTGGTTTGGTGGATTAAAACTCCATCTTGTTCTCTTCAGGCAGGTTCTCCTAACAGCCCTCACATCACTTTTTAGTTTTGTCTTTAATGACAGGCTGAAACACTGCAACAGGTTGCTCAGGGAGCTCCCTCCCTGGAGCTGTTCAAGGACAGACTGGACAAGGCCTTAAGCAACTTGGTCTAGTGGAAGGTGTCCCTGCCCAAAGCAGGGAGGTTGGAAATAGATGATCTTTAAGTTTCCATCCAACACCAACTGTTCTATGCTTCTATGATTTCTTCCAGCTCATTCCACAAATGGATTTTACAGAATCAAACAATTCTTGTATTGTTCTCTCTCTCTTTTTTTTTTTTCCTCCAGATTTTGAAAAATCTTTGGAAAAAGACTTCCATACAAGATGTGGATATGATGCTTGGTAGTGATCTCAGTGGTACAAAAGATCTCTCTTCTCTGCTCACATCTTCATTTCCCTGATGATTACATCTAGGAATAATCTGTAATTTTTTTTTAAAATTTTTTATTTTTTTTTTTGCTATAGCAGCATAAGGAAAGCATATATGCAGCTAATTATTTGCCCTAACTCCCACCTCGTTTTGGGAGACAGCACCTCCCAAGGCACAGCTTCTCCCACTCTGCATGACCTATATTCTTCATATGCAAAATGGGACTTGTTCCTGGCTGAATGCAATCATTAGTTTGAATGCAAGCAACCTATCAAGTGATCCAGATGGCCTACCAGGATATTTTATCAAGTCACTGATGTTCCTGTCACTGCTAAATCACTCAGTACTTCTTTTTTCCTTCTTGACAGTCACTAAATGCATGGAACAGTGTTGAGCTAAAAACAGGAGATCAGGGGGGTCTCTTGCTACAAGAAAGACACTGAGGTGCTGGAGTGTGTCCAGAGAAGAACAATGAAGCTGGTGAAGGGTCTGGAGAACAAGTCTGATGAGGATCAGCTGAGAGAATTGAAGTTGTTTAGTCTGGAGAAGAGGTGGCTGAGGGAAGATGTTCTCATTCTCTACAACTCCCTTGAAGGAAACTGGAGCCAGGTGTGAGTAATTCCTTTCTCCCTAGCAACAAATGATAGGATGAGAGGAGATGGGGTCAAGTTGAACCAGGGGATTAAGTTGGAGATCAGAAGAAGCCTCTCCAATGAAAGGGTTCTCAACCACTGGAGCAGGCTCCCCAGGGAGGTGGCTGCAACCCCATCCCTGGAGGTGTTTAGAAGATGCAGAATTGTGGTGCTGAGGGCCATGGTTTAGTGGCCATGGTGGTGTCAGGTCAAACATCTGGACTTGACAATCCTGAAAGGTCTTCTCCAACCAAAACAATTCTATGGTTCTATGGCTTAGCATCAGACTTGGCAGGCTGAGAGAATATTTGGGCTCCAGGATCTGAAAGGTCTTTTCTAACCAAAATCATCGTGTAAGAAACATCCCCACTTGTAAGCAATACCAACACATAAACTTCTTTTGTTTGGTTACTTGGCTCTCAATTTCTTAATAACTTTACCTACAAGAAAGTCTTACTGCAGTCTATAAAACCCAACTTTCTTTATCAGTTAGACTTTTGAACTCAGAAGGAAGAGCACAGTATGAAGTTTACTTGGTAGGAATAGGTCTGCAGCATTCAACAGATTACTGCCCTTTAAATTTCATGGATTAAAATGGACTACTCATCAGCTAGTCATTGTTTTTACCTGAAACAGGCAGAGCAGAGTTTATAGAAAACCACTTATCCTGTTTATTCTCTTTTCTCACTAGTGAAACTGAAAAAAAAAAAAATGTTTGGGTTTTTGTTTGTTTGTTTGTTTGTTTTTTTAACTAGGACTACATACATTTTCATTCCTAAGTCTGACCTTGAAAAGCAAATATTTTGGAGACTATGAACTAAAAATTCTTTAGAGCTACTGATTTTAAAATCATCTTCTTTCTCAAATTTGACTTTTCTTCTTAGTTCTGCTGTTCTATTCAAGTCTCTACTGAACACTGGAAAAACACCAGCAGAGCAGAGCCTTCTTAAGGGAATCATCTCTTCTCATGTCACTTTGAAGAAAAGCAAAGCTCTGCTCTTTCTGGTTTCTGTGCTTGACAAGAGAAGAAGTGCCAAACAGGATTAGGTTACTGGCTAATTCAGTCCAAGGATTTCTGGCAATGCCCAGTGCCCTCTTGTAAAACTGATCAACAAATTGTTGATAAAAAATGTGCCTGGGCAGTAAAACGTACTGCAGGCAAATCCAAAGACAGTGATATCACTGATTCAAGAATGACTGTGGGAAGAGACTGGTCATCATAAGCTGAATCTTCTCAAGGAGGGTATGTTGCCTCCTCCATCTCCATCCTCACACATACCAGGATCTACTGTGGGCATGCAAGAGGCAGTGCACCCTCAGCCTGCCTGAGCATGTTTGCCCAGGGAGATTGTGGAGGTGTTCCTGGTAGTGTTCAAGGCCAGGTTGGACAAGGCCTTGAGCAACCTGGTCTGGTGGAATGTGTCCCTGCCTGTGGCAGGAGGATTGGAACTAGATGATCTTTAAGGTCCCTTCCAAGCCAAACCATTCTATGATTCTGTGAAGGCCTGCAGCCAAGCAGGCTCACGGCCAGGTCCTACCAGCTTCAGAAAGGACCACCTACCCTGTCTGGGGTTGCACAGTTTGGGATTGCATATAGAAGGGTGAATTTGATATTAGGGAACCCTCGAGTGGGGTAAACATAGCTACAGAAATCAGTATTTGAAACTAAGTGCTCATTGTATGTGATGGAACACTGCCTGTGTAGTCATATCTCTGTGTCACAACTTTCTTCCAACTACCTAGCCCACGCTGCTTTCACATCTGCCTTAGCTTTCTATGTGTTTGCTTGTTTGTGTCCTGTCTTTGTATCCTCACATAATTTCTGCAGAGTATTTCAAAGCCCTGAGCACCAGCAATGACCTCTTCTTCTTTAACCTTAACATCCATACTGCCTCCTCTTCCAGAAGACTGGGCCAAAGGCTCATTTCAGCAGAAGACACTGACTACCCTCGCTGAACTACGGAAGGTCTTTGTACAGCCTGGCATTTTATACTGCAGCAATGCCAATAAACCTGGAAAACAAGGATGATTATGACAGTTTAAATTTGATCTCCCTTTTCCTCTGAGATTCAAATCTGGTTTAGAGAAGGGCTCCAGGGGTTTTGTATACCAAGTGCTGAGGCCAGTGTATTTCTCAAGTGAGATCTCTTATCACAGGCATTTCCAAGCAAGGCCAAGAAGCAGGGTTGCTGAAAACTTGCAGGTGCACTAAAATTTCTGGAATTTATAAAGAGTGTAATACAAAGCTGGACCAGTAAGAAAATCCTTGCTATCCAGCTCTTGACAGTCAGCGCCTCTGGGGGAAGGCAGGTAGATTTGGAGTAGCTTAGGAGTGGAGAGAAGACAAACAGGTCCACTGTCATGTAACAGGTAAAGCCAGAGAGACAGAACTATGTGGTCGCTGTATGGAAACCAAACTCTGTGGTGCCGTATGAAACCAAACTGCTAGAAAAACAAGGGGATTGCCAGAGTCAAAGCAACAAAAGAGATACACAATTGTAACTCTGTAAGAGGGACAAATCCTGAGGTCCTGCCTCAGGTGAGCTTCCAGTGGGAGTCTGCCTAGATCTAGATGGAGTAGAACTGCCTACAGATTTGCCCTGGTGTAAGGTACCAACAAGGATGCTTGAACCGATTTGCCCAGGGGAGGTAACGCTTGCCGATACCTCCGTGGTCTCTCCACTCCAGTAATAATTTGACAACGTTTGTGGCTTGATTCTGTCTGTTCCTTGCAGCCTGCAGCCCTGCAATTCCTACCCCAAGGCTGCAGGACACGTGAGCGAGCGTCTGAGATGGGCCCTGGCATCCACCTCTCTCCAACACATCACACGTTCACCGTCTGCCTTCTCATCTTCGGCCACGCTGCCACCCCTCACCCAGTTTTGCTGGGAGGCTTAGAAAGGCAGAGATGTATTTTGTTTTTTTGTTTTCCAGGCTCTCTGGGGGGGGCTTTCTGCTCACAGGGGGCTTTGGAAGTTACAGTACCTTAGGCCAGCGTTGTCTGGGATTCAATATTGCATTAAAGTGGTGAGACATTGTGGGCAAGGTGGGAGCTATTATTGCATTACAGAGGCTGCTGCTTCCCTGAACAGGCTATGTTTTGTGTGTGAAGCGGGCCCACACCTGCTGGAGCTGGGACCTGGAAATGCGGAGGACGGAAGGCATGAGTCTGTGGTTTCCTGCCGTGAGGGGCATGTGCCTGCGGTGGGGCATGCGCACGGGGCTGCTCTCCGCCGAACGGCTGCGCTGTATGAAAGTGCCACCAACGTGAGGGTAGTGTTCTGTCTCCAGGGTTGAGGAGGAGAAAACGGAGGACGCCAGTCTTCTCAGGGGGCTGTACCTCGGGAGGGAGTGCTGAGAAGGCCTGTCCTCCTCCAACTGAAAAAGACCAAGAAGAGTGGAGGAAAAGGTGTCAGGCAAAGACTTGACTCGCCCCTGGTTTGTGATGTGCATGCTGCAGACATCTTCGCTGGCGGATGAAAAATGCTTCTGCTCTACACGGGGCTTACTTACTGCTCTGTGCCTAGGAACTCCCTACGGGCACCACGGGAGCCTGCCATTACAGAGGGCCTGCCATGCTCTCCCCAGCCACATGCTGACATGAGTGACACCAGCGGCGTTGGGCTCCGCTGCGTCAGTTCCCTCCTCTGGCTTTGCATCTCTGTTACTCTGGCATCACTCATCTTGGCATGTCATCAGACAACCCATGTATCTTGCATACAGCCAACAGTAAGCTCTGAACACGCTTGGAAACCACGGGTATGAGGAAAGGTGAAAGGCCTGTTGCTAAAATGATTGCATGGATGTAAAAGTGAGGGATTCTCAGGGGATCTTTCAGAACGAAGCTTATGAAAACCTGTTCCAGAGATGTGCAAAGGCAACTCAGGTGGCCGTTAGTGGACTTCTCTTTTCTCACGCTTCCGCTGCTGGCCTCCCTGATACACTTTGATATCGAGTGCCGGCAGGGGGAGTGTGAATGCTTCCAGTTTTGGTAAGCAGAGGACAGGCAGCAACTAGGAAGGCCGGCAGGGCCTTTCAGTGAGAAATTCAAAACACAGAGACACGGAGGACATGAGGAGATGTACTCTTAGGTCTTGTCTGATTCTGTGATCCTGGGGTGGCCAGGAGAGGGAAGCGTATACTCACAGAGGAACAGCTTGTGGCAAGATGAGATCGCAGTCCCTACCTTCCCTTTACACACTGAATGGAAGAGAGAGGCATAACCAGAATGAATTCAGGTTCTTCGCCCTGAAAATGCTAAACCTTTCCTCCCTTTCTACCTCTGCTATGAAACTTTCACAGGGGTCAGCAACCTCGACTTCCAAAATTCAGACCAGTTCTTCTGGAATTACATTTTCAAATCCATGCCCTTCCTTGCTCTGCATTTCCCTTCAGGAAGTCTTTGCAGATTTCAAAGGGGACGTGGGAAACCTGAGAAGTTAAGATTGCATATTCTTAAGGCAACACCGCTCTCAGAATCACATAATGTCAGGAGCTGGGAGGGACCTCCTTACCTTACTAGAGATGTTGCCCTTGCAAATGATTTAAGAGCTGAATTTCATCCAGTTTCATCTCTTTCCTGTCACCTTCAATATCTTAGCAGTGCTTTGAGATGGGTATCTTATCTCCAGGAGAACTACTCAGCTTGTGGTAGGGATTAAATGGGAAAAGTAATTATTCACAGTCCTAAATGCACGGCATGGCACTGCTCAGCTCAGGTGGTCAGGTAATGATGACGATAACGTAATGCTGTCAAGCAAGAGTAGTTGAGGCAGACAAAGAAATTCTAGGCAGCAGCTCTCATTTCTCATAAAGATGACCATCTCTTTTTTGTGGAGATCGTGTAGAAATTCAGTCCTGGGTATATTGTTTGTAGGCTGCACAACTAAATGTACTGGAATTCTTAGTATGATTTTTTGCTCCATGTTTGGCTTTGGCATGTTGTAGGAATCCCACTGTATATACCATCCCAATATGGGAAAGACTTCTAGAATTAAAAAAGATCATTCCAGCTACTCAGATAGACCTTCTCTGTAGCACAGGACCAAGGACCTTGTCCAGGCCACAAAGGGACAAACTGCCACACCCCACCAGCAAGTACAGAATCACAGAATGGTAGGGGGTGGAAGGGGCCTCTGAAGATCACTGAGACCAACCCTCCCCTGTCAAAGCAGGATCATCTAAGGCAGGTCACATAGGAATGCATACAGGTGGGCCTTGAATGTCTCCAGTGTCAAGAGATTCCACCACCTCTCTGGGCAGTGCTCTGCCACCCTCAAAGTGAAGAAGTTCCTCCTTATGTTTAGATGGAATTTCCCATATTCAAGTTTGTGTCCATTACCTCTTGTCCTGTCACTGGGAACCACTGAGAAGAGTCTGGTTTCATCTTCCTGACACCCACCCCTTATGATATTTGTAAATATTTATAAGATTCCCCCTCAGCCTCCTCTTCTCCAGGTTAAACAGCCCCAGCTTTCACAGTCTTTCCTCTTACGAGAGATGTCCCAATTCCCTCATCTTAGCAGCCCTGCGCTGGACTCTCTCCACTAGTTCCTTGTTCTTCTTGAGCTGAGGTGTCCTGAGCTGGACACAGTACTCCAGGTGAGGCCTCACCAGGGCAGAGTAAAGCGGGAGGAGAAACTCTCAATACCCACACTTAGGCAGTGGTGCCTGCAGCTGCTAAGGTCACAAACACATCACTTCTCTTCGCTGATGGTCTAACACTTATATTACACAGTGCTGGAGGTGCTGTCTCCTCCTAAACCTTTGCCCTTGGGCAGCAGTCAGGCTGGAGCACATTCCAGCAAGCCTATTCTGCTGTGTTTGGACAGCAGCAGGGTGACATCTCTCACGTGAAGTCCCAAAAAGCTGTGCTGTTGATAGAGCTTCATCTATTTTAAAGACATAAAAATGCAATTAAAATTTTCTGCCGAGCTAAAGGTTTTGATTGTTATGACCTAGAGAACAAGCACAGGTGATCATTGATTCTCCTAGAGTATCACTGATCCTTTATTCCTAATCCATGGGATGGACAGGGATCCTGAAACCAAAGGGCATAAGGGACAGAGGCCAAATCTACACACATCCTTCTCCATTAGCTGGCAAGCTCTTATCATCTGGAGTGAAGCTGGATGAGCTGAACATCAAAGAATTGCATCATCTACAGCAGGCACTGAGTGCAGCTCAACAGGAATTACACTGAGGAGGGACTCTTTGCAAGTGCCCATTTCTCACCAGTGAGAAATGATCCCTCTGATCCCCTCGAAGCAGCCCACAGATGATGCTGCAGAAGGAAAAACACAATCAAAACATACAGCATGACTTTACAGATCACTTTTCCTGCCACTTTATGCCCCAGGCCTGACTTTCCTGCCTAAGTTTATAAAGCCGAGAGCCTGCTGTGTTTTGCTTCTACCCATTGCTCAGTTATTTCAGACCAGGTTCTCCTCTTTCTGCCTCAAAGACAGAGAATCACAGACTGGTAGGGATTGGAAGAAATCTCTGGAGATTACCTAGCCCAATCTCCCTGCCAGAGCAGGATCACCTAGATCACATTACACAGGAATGTGCCCAGGTGAGTTCTGAAAGTCTCCAGAGAAGGAGACTCCACAACCAACCCAGGCAGCCTGTTAAATTGCACTGCTGCACTCACAGGAATCAAGTTTTCCCTATGTTTAAGTGAAACCTGCTGTGTTCTAGTTTGTGCCCACTGCCCTTTATCCTATCACTGGACATGACTGCAAAGAGCCTGGCCCCATCCTCT